>CAUYRT010053685.1:0-76772 GCA_963574885.1 Lepilemur ruficaudatus
TGTATTCTTTCTTTTTTGTTTGTCTAATTTTTAACATATTTTTGTTATTTGTGCACACTCTGTCTCTGAAAAAAAAAAAAAAAAAAAAAAAAAAGATGCTCTACGCTCTTGCCTAATTTAAACACTGGACAAAAATTACAACATCTATTTTGAAATGCACATAGAGATTCAGGATATATTGGAAGGAGAAACGCTTCCACAAAGCTAAGCAAGAGGGTGCATCTGTGATTGGAGGAGTCAGACAGATGCACCTGATGCTAAACCAACTTCTGAGGAGGTTTGGAAAAAGCAACACACTTTCCATCTCATTGGAAACAAATCATGACTGTTCCCTGCTTATGGTGCTGGAACCCAGTTTCCTATTTTTATTACAAGAAGCATTATCTGGCAAGAAAAGTGAAACAATTCCCATGTACTTAAAGAAAATAAGTGGAAAGGGAAGAAATAAAAGCACTAATTCACTCTTCTTGCATTCTTTCAGACCTTCATTTTGATTATTTTCATTATCACCTCTTTTAAATGTCTTTCTTTTCTCTGTTCTGAGTTATTCCTTAAATTAATGATTTCTTTTCAGTAGATGAATACAAAGGGAAATGAGGGTACATACACAAAAAGTGTATTTTTCCTTTGACTATTGACATTCAGGTATCTTAGGTCATGATTCCCAGAATTAAACAAAGGAAGATACAAAAAAATAAGTTTTTTTCAAAGGATTTAGGGTAAGATACAGCAGAAGTGGTGGTCTTATCGTTATACCAGTCCCATGCGTTAACACCCTGTAGACGTGCCTATCAGTACACTTCAAGGTGCACAACTCCATTTCATAAAATTAGTTTTTGAACCTTCTGGATCAGCTCCATCATAGTCCGTAACACTCTCTTCAAATGCTGTATATACCTGGTTCTTGATCTTGGCTTAAATTTCCTTGATTTTGGCTTCCCTAATTTTCTCCCTTGAATCATACTCTGACTCATCCTTAGTCTGAATGCTCTGGGAAACAGCTCACACAAGGGAAGCCCTGGCACTGGGGCCCTTCCCCTGTGCCAGCCTCCTTAATTGGTTCACATCTCATCCCACTCACCCCTCCCCCACTGTCTAGCCAAACATGTATGATTGAACAATAAGTCATTTAATTTTGATGTTTTAAAATTTGTTCTATATTCTGAATGCCTGAAAGGTGAATAAACTCCGTGGGGACAATTATAAAGAAATACAAAGTAGATTCTTGTTGGCATAATGCTTGCTTTAATATTTTAGATTCCTTATATTTGAAATGTTTATAAATACGATAGTCTGTATCTAGATGAATAAAATGGAAATAGGTATCACTAATCTAATAGATTATAATTATTGTCATACTCTTGTATTCATTTTAATTAACCATTCATTCAGTGTAGTTTGTTTCAAGTAATCCTTACCATAAGAATACTACTAGGATTGCCACAATGAGTACAGAGTTAATTGTGATGCTTTTTGTTTATGGTAGTATTAATGATGCAAAGACTTGATTTATTATCTATTTTGTAAATTAAAAAGAATAGAGTTCTTTACCATGATTTTTTTTATTATATCATGCCTTTACTCCACTTTGAGTGTACAATTAAATGATTTTCAGTGAATTTACTGAGGTGTACAGTTAATTACATAAATCAGGTTTTAGAAATACAATTTAAAATATAAAATGCAGCTATGTAAAATTTTTACGATTTTAGAAGAGATTGTTCAGGTAATTTTGGAGAATATTGAAGGATTTGTGGGTATTACTTTCTTTCATATTTGGATACTTTAAAACAACTAATTGTTATACTTTTTTTTTTTTGGAGACAGGGTCTGACTTTGTTGCCTAGGCTAGAGTATAGTGGTGTTGTCATAACTCACTGCAACCTGAAACTCCTAGGCTCAAGTGATCCTCCTGCCTCATCTTCCCAAGTAACTGGGACTACAGACACAAGCCACCATGCCGGGCTCAATTGTCATATTTTTTAAAAGAACATCATGGATTTACTTTACACTTAGTAATACATTTGTAGCTATAATTGTATAATTTTATCATTTGCTATTAAGTAAACATAAATATTTAAAATATTAGAAGGCAACTTAAAATGTTCAAAGAAGTATTATTAAAAAATTAGGAAGTGTGTGACTAAAATATTTAACACTATTGGTGGAAGCAACTTTAAAGATTTTGGACTAATAAAGAAAACAATTGGAAACCATGCAATGGTTTAAGTAGAAGAATCATGATCATTGTGTTTTTGTAAATGCTGTACTAATAAACTCATCCTAAATCTTACCAGAAACAAAAAGATATGATGAAATGCATTCTGTAAATAATTTAATTTTGGAAATTGTACTAAATTCACTAGACTATAACTACAATTATGCTGCCTACTTAACATGATACAAAGAAAATATCACACATTTTAAATGGTTAAAGCAAGCTTTGGGATTTATGTGTGTGTGTGTGTCTATTTCAGGTTTCAGTTTTAACAAATATAATTTATGTGATCCACTATGGCAGAAAGAGTTGGCAATATAAATATAAATTAATCCAATGAGTATAAAGCAATAATATAGTTTCCTCCACAATCCTACCTGTGACTCTTGTTTGAGTTTCCCATATTCCGAGAGTTCAACCTTTCATAAATTGACCATGTTTGACAAGTGCACAAGCATGGAAGATTTGCATCTTAAAGTTACAGAAAATTATTATAACAAGGTTGATTACCAGTACTTCAGTATTTTAGAAGAAGCAAATATGGAAGCCTAGCTAAAAACAGAAAGAGTTTTCAGATTAGCAGCTGAAATGAATTAAAAGACTTATGTTTAAAACAACCAGAGAAGTTCAGAAAGCATAAAAGTTTGAACCTAGTTTCAGATTCAAACTAGCCATCAGTAAAAACCTCAAAGACATAACATGATTACACTGCATTATGGGTGTTCATAATAATAACCTCAAGATATCATATAAAGCTTAAATTTTGTTCAGTTTTCTCTTTTGAGGATTATGTTTTTTAAAGTTTCATGCCCAAAGGGTAAAACTTTTATTTGCTGGAAAATTTGCTATTTTGATATACTACATTGCCCTCCTAAAAAATCAAACAAAGCAGATATTTCTACTTCCAGGTGACATGGAGCTTATTACACCTTAAAATACTTAAAAGTTTTATTTCAAGTTCATTTAAAGAAAACTATAAGTTTCAAGGGTTTTCATGAATTGCCTGTCAAGTGTTTGACATTTATGGCATAAGATAATTTCACTGAAAAAAGATGCTCATTTTCTGATGTTTCCAAGATTGCACATTTTCTGAATTAATCAAGCCATTCTATATGGAGCAAAGAATAATTTACACATACAATGAATCTTTAATGGCATAAGTTTAAGATAACTTTATGTTATTAGACTGGGTTATTACAATCAGTAATGAATAATTTTCTGACATTTTACAGATATCATTTATTTATTTCTACATCTATCAAAATGCTGTAACACTAAAGCACTCTATGTCAGTTGTACAACATTTAAAAGTCATCTTTTTATTATCAATTCTATCATATATGTTGAGATAACCTATTTAACAACAATTTAAGCAATAAATTCAATTGCAACTTTATAAATTAATAATCAGTTATTCAAAAATCAATATAAAATGATTACAATGGATGTGAAACAGGATCTACATCAAACATCTTTCAATTTGTCATTTTGAACTTACTTAACTATTAAAATGAGATTCGTTTACATAGTCTCTATGGAGACTAACAAACAACATAGATGCAGTTTTGAAGTCCTATTTTAATAGATTTAAAGTAAATTTAATCAACAGTAAATAATAACTATCTTGACCTTAATTACAGAAAATATTTTAAATTGCTTCCTATACACTCTCTAGAAGTGAAAAAGCAAAAATAGGAAACAGAAACAGTTTCCATTAAATAAAATCAATCCAGTTCCTCAAGCGAATCTCTAAAGACATCAGAAATATCCGCCCCATCAGTCATGATGTCATCTTATGGACGTTTGCCTTTGCTCACATATTTAATATCAATATAGTAACAGGTTTTGTGTGACTGTTTCCCATAATGTCTCTATCAAAAGCCAATGGCGTAACCACTTTTGTCAAAGCAACTCTAAAAGCAGTCCAAACAGAGTCATTATCCTACTCTCGAAGTGCCTGATGACCATAAGACATTACGTAGGCAATCTAGGATAACACTTAAACAGTATATCCTTCAGGAACCCATTCAAAATGATTGTTCCTTACAATGAAACTTTAGATAAGACTTAGGCACCACAGAGTTAAGGATTCTATTATCTGATAAAAATCTGATGTCAAATGTGATGCAGATTTAAGTCAAGTTCATATGCTTTTCCAATTAATGAAGCAAAATGCACAAAAACTTCAGTGGATGAACTGAACGTGAAGTAGGCCATGCAAAGATTTGTGGATGAGGCAAAGACGTTCTTGAAGACTGAAGTCCTTGGAGTTCTATGCCATAAATCAAGTAACAATGAACACAGCATAACAAAGTAGGTGTTCAGGTTTACAAAGAAAATCTTATTGTTTGCCATTGCAATAGTCAATCTTATTAAAGCTCTAATTATAACATATGCATTTGAAACACATTTATTAATATTTCCTTTTGATTTTTTCAGTACATAACAGGCAAATATATAACTAGGAAATAGATGAGTTATATTCCTATGAAAAGTGTTAGACATAAAAATGTTAACTGTTGTAAGATATCTGCCAAAAATGTTGATGATTTTGGTTTGAAAGTAATTCCAAAGGCCTTCTATTTCATTAATTTACTAACAGGATCACTTGATTTTTGAGATCACTCCTAATTCAAAACAATAAAGTGATATAATTAGAATGTTGTCTATTCTCTATTACTACTTGCCCTTTTATTCAAGATGTTATAAAATAATTAATGTACAAATGGGTAAAGGAGAATCAAATTTATTTCCATTTTGCACCTGAAGAATTTTTTCAGAACATGTTCCCCGACAAGATTATAGTCTTTATGTGAGTTTGGTTTCAGAATTTTAGGACCACTACATAGCTGTTATATAAGGAAAATATATTAATTGGTTCATATGCATTATCATGAAAGTAAAGTCCAAGAAAATATATCGATCCCCCGTTATTTATCTCTATATAATGTGCTAGCAGAATATGAATATGAATGGTACTTATAATCTATAATTCTCCTGTCTTTATGTGGAACATTCACTTTACAATCACAAATTATAACTTTAGGGAAAAATTGTATTCAACGTAGTGACTATTAACATGTGGTTTATAATAACTTGTCATAATTCATTGTTTAATTCATTATGAATCAAGTTGATCAAACCATGAACCCTGTATTAATAAAAAGTGCTACAAATGCTTATTTGTTCATATTCAGAGAAGAAAGCCAGAAATATTTTAAAAGTTTTCTTCATTTCTTTTGAACTTTGTCATCAAAAATAATATAGGAGAAATTTTTTTAGGTCATAAACAGATTAAATCTTAGAGTTTAAAACATTTATAGCACTCAACTTTCATATATGAAGCAGAGAATAATAAGTCTTCCAGAAGTCAATCCTAATTTTAGCTTCTATAAGCTCCTTTACAAAATGCAAATCACAGAATATACCCCTATTTTTCTCATAAATTATTACTATCAGCCAATATGATAAAGACTTATCCTGAATTTTCCATGGCAGTAAGAATTTGCTAATTAAATTGGATTTGATTTTAAAAATCTAAGTAGTTATCCTTTATCTCAGTTGCATGTTTGTATCTTGAATATGTTCTCCCTTACATGAAGAGTGTGTTTGTTTGTGTGTGTGTGTGTGTGTGTGTGCATGCTGCTGAAACTACCTCAAAATTCCTGCCAGCACAGATACAAGAAAAATGAGCCCCAGGTTTTCACAAACACAGATGTGATGAAATTACCTGTTTCATCAACAATGTGTTGATAGGAGCAGCCAGGCAGTTATCACTCCTAAGGCATTCAAAATGTTGTTTTAAGACATACTCAGCTATGCATTCATTAAAATTTATTGTATAAAGACATTTGTGTTGCTAAAAAGATGATATAATATTATAGTAATTGAAGAAATCAGCCCACAAACCAGTTTATCTATGGACATAATCATTTCAACATGGTTATGGTTATGTCTAAACTGTCTGGAAGATGATAAACTGAAATTATAAAAATGATTATTTCTGATTGGTTAAATAGCAAGCATTTTTCTCTTTTATTTAATTTGTTGTATTTTTCTAAACTATATCTGATGTAAAATTATTAATAGAAGAGAAAATAAATCAGTGTGAAGACTTCAAATGTAACCAGTAGTTAAAATGTATTTCATATACCCTTCACCCCATATTCATAAGTATAAATGCCCATTAAGATATCTTGCAGGTAGTTAAAGAAAGTAACAAACAGAAATGGATAATTGTAATTTAGGCTTTGAATCTACAAGACAGAAAGAAATGTCAGGCCCATGAAGACAGAAAGAAATGTCAGGCCCATGGGAGAAGGGGGGAGGGGATAGGTAAATTCCCACCTAATGGGTGCCGTGTGCACTGTCTGGGGGATGGGCGTGCTTGTAGCTCTGATTCGGGTGGTGCAAAAGCAATCTATGTAATTTTGTACCCCCGTAATATTCTTAAATTAAAAAACAAACAAACAGACAAAAATATAATTTGTTCCAGTTTTTCCCCATATGGCATAATTCTGTATTAACAGATTTTGTGCATAGGTAAATATGGTGAATTGCGAGTCTCGTTCAGATTAACACAATTCCATGTAGTTTTTAAGACTGTGGAGTCTTCCTGACTCTTCTTGAATACAGATTCTGCCTTTTACTACTTCTGTCACCCTAGCAAATCACTTAACATCTCTTCTCCACATCTTCTTTTCTCATTTATAAACTGAAAGAATGATACAGTTATTTTGAGGATTACATGAGTAAATACAAGTAAATCCTTAGGATGGTGACTGGCAAATTGTGAGTGCACAATTTGCATTAGCTACTACATTTTATCTTTTGTGGTTGCTATTGTTGCTTTTATTATCTGTCCCTACTACTGGGATGAATCAAAATAAAATACTTTTTCCTTTGCTGGAGAATTTGAATATTCCAGGTAAGGATTCATTCCAATTGTGACATTTAAATTCCCAAAGTAATAAATTTCATTGTAAGGGTAATAAGGAAAATGAAACCACACAAATCAAATAATAATTCACCCAATAAGATAGTATTGCTCTACACTGAAATGAAATAATGAATATGGCTATTCACATGGATACATTTATATGTAATTCATTTATGTACAATTAGATCAAGACCTGACAAAATGTATTTTATTAAAATTGGAGACCTAAGCAAATGATACCTGAGTCTAAAAAAGTTTGGAGTTAGCAGAAAACACTTATATCTGGAAATACTGCATGATGCAAAAATTTAAAATCAGAAATCTAAAACCCCATACATACACACACACACGCACACACATACATATATGCATATGTATTTCCTAAGAAGCAGATATGCTAAAAGTAAAGTAAAGTTAATATAAAATATTGAAGAGAATATTATGATCTTTCCCTTAAAAATAGGATTAGATTTAGCCAGGCATGGTGGTGCATGCCTGCAGTCTCAGATACTGGGGAGACTGAGGCAGGAGGATCTCTTGAATCCAGGAGTTCAGGGCTGCAGTGAGGTATGATAGTGCTACTACACACAAGCCTAGGTGACAGACAGAGATGCCATCTCCAAAATGATAATAATAATAATAAACTAAAATAGAAATAAATAAAAATTTAAAATAGGTATCAGATTACAACACAATTATATCAGTCATTAAAATGTACATTCTCTTGTTATGATGGGGGATGAGGTAGGATAATTATAAGACACAATTTTTCTTTCACTATATTCCCAACACCTTCCTAAAAATAGAAGTCCTTTGTAAGGTCACAGCACCAATTTAGAAATAATTGAATTGCTCCTTTCTCATAGGCTAAACTCTAGAGACCCTTTCTGTAGTCAAGTAGATACTTACTGCATTAGGGACAATAAAAGCACAATTTTGATTCTTGGCATTACTCCTCTCTAAGATATATTTTTCTTTCCTGATTTAACTTTCCCCGAAAATACTCAAGGCTAATAATAAAACAATGTAAAATTTTGAGTTTCTTCTTTAACCTACTTTATTTAGAAGGCACCATGTACAAACTTCCTGTTCTCCTTCTCCTCCTCTGAACATCCCGTTTTGTTCCCCACCTCAGAATCCTCATGCTATAGCCATGGCAAAATGCCAACATGAGCCATCATTTTTAAATATAAAAAAGGAAAAGATGGAAAGTTTGAAAAGTCTTTTAAAATACAGATGATTCTTAACTTTTTTGTACATGAGAATATCAATCATGATTTCTTTGCAATCTTTATTTTAGTTGTATTGGGTTTATATTGCAGTCTCAGGGGGGTTTCTACTGGCAGCTGACTCAGAGATCAGATTATTAGAAAGTGCTGCTTCTGCAGAAGTTTAATTAGGGAGAACCTTTGGAGTCAACACCTGTGGATGGGATAGAAGAAAAACTGGCTTGGGTGGAGGACAAAGTTCAACTGTGATATAATCCCCAACCATGACCTTGGCTGATGTCTAGAAATGGGATGGTTCTTCAGACTTATGAGTTCAGTCTGGATGGCCGCCCTAACCTTTATATCTCCATGTTGGTCAATCATTGGCTGCAGGCTACTCTGGGAAGGTGGGCTTGGGAGAGGTTTTTCTTTATAGCTGAGATATCTCAGAAGGGAACTGGTAACTAAAGATAATTTACTGACAACATTCTCAGCAGCTGAGGCAAGTTCATTATTTCTGAAGAGAGAATGAAGCATTGCATCATGGCATTCACCGCAGAGATAGAAAACGACACCAATGAGGAGGTGCAGGGTTACCTGTCAGGAGAAGTTACTACCATGAACCCTGGGAAGAAAAAAAGTTTAAGGGGCAATGAAGGAATAATGATATGACAGGACCTGCATCCATTGAATTCAAGTGAAACCAAAGGCAGTTTCTATTGCCTTTGGTTTTTTTTAAAAAAGTCTACTTTTTTTTTTTTTTTTTTTTTTGCTCTCACTCCCTGGCTCTTTCTCAAATGATGATTGTAACAGATAATACCAAAAACAAACAAAAAACGCATACACACACAAAGGGATTGCATCTTGCATTAGGATTAGGGATAGGCAAGAAAAGGGGAAAATATGGAATATGATTCTTTTTTGTGTGCATTTTTGAACCTGGAGAAAAGAAAGACTGATGGCAGGGAAGGAGATGAAAGGGAATTAATTCCCCAAGTTCAGAAGAAAAGTCAGCGGATTAGTGCGCAGCCTTTCTGAACACATACAATATCCTCAGGAGGTTCACGTTGTCAGAATGTGACGTTTTCTTACATTCCCATTCCTGGGGTTCCTGTCTGTTCTCCTATCTGCTGATCAACTGAAAACGTGCAGGAACGATAGATGCTTTTTATAACTGAAGCTTCACCCATCCGATTAATGATTTGGGGACAGCATCCACTAGCCTGCTAGATATTTTTCACATCCTAAGTTACAACTATGGGGAAAAGCATAGCAACTTTTATAATACAAACTCAGTGTTTCAGAAGTATAGAGTACAAAGGAAGAAATCGGAGATCCTGAAAAGACACAAGATGTTAAAAAGTGCTAAATCATAATTAACATAGCTGTCAAGGAGGTCAAATCATAAGTATGAAGGTCAATCATGGTAATTGAACATATGTCACATATTTTAACACATTAATTAATGAGGAACACAGTATGATGCTATTACTGGTTCAGAGAGCATTTGAGAAGCTAAAATACTTAAAAGATGGCGTAATTCCTGAGTTTTATAAAAATTAACTGCTTCATGACCGGTGGGGCTATAAACTACCATCTCCAGGGATATTTGCTCCATTAGACACAAATTATCTGCTTGTCTACCAGACACAAATCTACAGGTTAACCTGTGACTTCTCTAAGTCTGGAACCTTTAATCAATAGCAAATAGAAAAATGAAAGAAAGAATAACTTGAATATTAACTCATAATTTATTTCCTTTTCACACATTCAATTTTACCCTTTGTTCAGACATCACCTCAGATAATTTCTGCAGCAAAAGTCCTTTATAGGACATGTCATCCAAGAATGATTTTTATATTTTATAAATCAATAGATGAAATTACTGGTTTTGTCTTTCATTGTCTATTCAATTACCTAAATGTTGATCTATTTAATTCCTTGTTTTAAACTGATGTCTACAATCCTAAAGTATATTTTAAGTCCCTTGAGTTGAGGAATCATGTAGTTTTGTATATATATAGATAGATAGATAGATAAATTAACAGTAATATTTAGATAAACAAGTGTTTAATTATTTGTACGTGATTAGTTTTGCTCCAAAGACAGAGAGTGCTAGAGTGTAAGCTGTAGACAAGCATTGGAGTTGAACAGGGAAATAGAGCCAGAATCTTTAAGTAAGAACAAGAGAATTCCAAACTAAAAATATCTCAAAAAATCAACTGTGCTGACCCCTAAATAACATTGCTTATTTATTCCTTCTCAGGCTTTATTATGAATCTCTGTCTCTGTATTTTTTCCAATAAAGTAATGAATTAATATACTTTAAAATAGATTTTATATTGTGTCTTAATATCTTTATCTGATTTTGTTTGAGATCTTTGAGCAGATTTCTTGGGTATCTGTTGAATAATGTGTTTAAGAAATACTCAAGCAAAATGGAACTGTTAGGTAGTTAGCGAGGGATTCTGGGTCTCCTAGGAATGAAAGTGGATGCTGTTGCCTTGGTGCAATTGCTCCACCTGGGAAGAAGGACAAAGGTGATCCCCAGGCCCCCATGGTCCTGCCTTACCCCAGTCCTCTCCCAAAAGACAGCCATACCTGAGGAAGGAAAGAATACCCTATGGATCTGCCAATCATAACTTAGCACACCAGCTGCAAAAGAATGCAGAGGACTCTCTAGCCCACAGGCCAAGCAGCATAGGTACCACAGAGTACAGAAATTAGACTAGAACAACCCACATGCATAGTTAAGGCTCAGGTCATTTGACTCCCAACTGTCCAATCAAAGTGGTTCCATGGTGACCTCTGAACCATGAAGGAGGTCTCAATGTAGGCACTATAAAGCAGGACTCAGACCACAGCCGGGCCCTTTTGCACCTTGCCTTTGGCTTTCACTTTGTTGTGACTATGGGTCCAGTCATCATCTGTAGCACATGTGTTGTGCTCTGTAAACCTACATGTTGCTCTTGCCCTGTAATCCTATCTTTCTCTCCCCCAGTAAACCTCATTCTTGTGCCTGTCTTACTTTGGTGTGTCTGGTTATTCTTCGGCCATAAGCATACTAAGAACCGACATTTTGGACTGAAACTTGACAGAACTAACCAGAAGGAAATATTGTCAAGTAGTTTATCAAAACACAATCATATATGCTTCCTATCAACATATATACACAGTTACAAACACCTACACACACATAAGTATGCACATACATGTGGACATAGAACAATAACTATGGATAAAGAGTAATAAACTCTTTGGTAAATATTAGATCAGCAAACAGTCACTTACACAAGTGTTGCCCTTTCCTTCTTTCTCCTTAAGTGACAAGATATCAGTGTTATATCAAGGATTATTTCAAGTGAGCTGACAAGATGAATGAAGAGTATTCAAATTTTCCAAACACTTGCAGTATGTTAAAAAGAAAAAAAAAAAAGCTTATTTAAAGAATCTAATTTAAAAATGACAAGCAACTTCACAGAATGCAGAGAATAGGAAATTAAAATGTTCCATTTTCAAAATGTACTGTATATTATTTGACCACATAAGTCTCATTTTGTAAATTTTTATTGACTTCTTTCAAAATAAATATCTCTATTTTTAAAGTGAGCAATAAAGATGAAATCCTAAGATCCTCAACTGACTGAATGGACTTCTCTTGGCCAAAACCAAGAGAAACCTTAAAAGCGAGTTCTTGGCAAGGACAGGATGGGAGGTTTGACAAACCTGGTTATACTTCCGTCGTTAACTGCCATTAGTCTTTCTTCCCTAAGGGTTAAACAGAAACAAGTCCTTTAGAAAGATTTACTCCACTGCTGATTTCAGCCAACTATCTAATGCTGCTCTTCTCTTTTGTGGTTTTGACACAACTGACCAGCATTCCTTCCTGATAAGAGACCACTAACCATAGAGTGATTCTGTCTGTCTATCGAGGATGGTGCAGTGAGGGTTTTTTTTTTTTAAGATAGAGACTCCCTCTGTCACCCAGGCTCAGGAGTACAGTGGTATGATCATAGCTTACCACAGCCTCAAACTCCTGGGCTCAAGCAATCTCCCTGCCTCAACCTCCCAAGCATCTGGGACTACAGCTGTGAGCCACTATGCCAGGCCTTGCTTCACCTGTTGATGACAGATGGCAGAAAACCTCACCCTGAGATCATGCTCACATTGCCATTTTTAAAATATGGTTCCCATGAAACTGTATGAAGCTTAATTGTGCAAGTGCGGTTTCTCATTTCATAAATATTCATGACTCCTCCTATAGCTTATTCAATGTGTATTTTCAGCCACCCAGCTCAGCATAAATTCCTGTAACCTTTGCATTCCGTCCAAATGCCTATTTGTGGTTTCTGGCCAGAGATTGTGCTTCCCAGCCTGTCAGAATGGCCACCTGCAGGCTGCAACCGTTTATGAGAAATAAAACTTTTCTTTCGAAATTTATGAATATCCTCTTCATTCTTCAGTTGACAAAAGGAATATTTGAAACCAGTTTTTCTGGTTTCCAGCTTTCTTATCTTTAGAGGAAACATTCGTATAGATTTAGGGTTTTACCATTTCATCTCTATTAATAATATTTGAGTATACTTTAAGTAAAAAAGATAACAGCTTTTTGTGTTTATTACCACATTTGATCTTCACAATAGCCATATGAAGAGTGTTTTACGAATTCCCTCATTTTTTGGATAGATGGTCCCACATAGAATTGTTAAATAATTTGGTTAAGGCTGCAAAGCTTATAAATGGAAAAGAAAAATTTTAAACAAGTAAATTCCTAGACCTTGTGGATATCATAATTGCACCAACTTCGATGTATGGAATGTAAGCATTCCACAGATGTACTTTCCACGTCAATTGGTTAGTTTACTGTTACAATTATTTTATTCCTTTGAAAATGCCAATGTGTTGACCACACCATTTTTTTTCATTGTCCCCGATTTTCATTTGTCTTGAATTATGCCCCTCTTTGTCACAGAGATCACTGAATTGTATATATCCTCAAATCCTGTGGTTAATAGTGCTCACCAATTCCTGGTTTTCCTCTCTTTGTGAGCACATGGGCTAGTGCACTTCTCTGTTATCTTCCGATTGGTCTGTATGTGTGAATTGTTCTGGTCAGTGGGCTGTAGATGAAAGTGGGATGTGTGATTTTCCTGCTGAGACATTTCATTGCAAATGTGAGATCCCCTGGTAGTTCTCTCATTCTGTGTAGCTAGAGAAGGCCACAACCCAGATTGTGCAGCTCAGGATAATGGTGCCCTTTATTTTAATCAGATTTCTAAATGAATGTTTAGAGTAGCCCCTTGCTGATGTGTGTTAGAAATAAAACATAATTGAGAAAAATATTGTGGCATTAAGTTAAATTTCGAAGTTGTTTGCCTCTGTGGTATTACCTAGACATTCCAATCATAATACTCTTTCCAGGTATCTCCCTTTTTTGCTCGCACCTGAAAAAACCTCTTTATCTACTCTGCTTACATACAGCCTAGCATAGGACAAGGGTTACAGAAACACACGCAGCCTTTCCTCCTTGTCAAATGAGCCCTTAAAACCACTCACGCAATCTACTACATTTCTTCACAAATATTACTTTTCATTCTCTGAAAAAGTCATATCTCCTCTTATCCTTACAAACTCCTGACTCCCCTCTCTCCCTCCGCATTCTCACCAAATGACCTGTCTTCTTACTTCACTGAAATACAGGAGCAATGTTACCAAAAGCTTGGTGCTTGCTCATGAGGCTGCAACAGAAGAACGAGGAAGTGGTTGAGGAGAAGAAAAGTTTATTACTTTGCTGGAAAAGGAAGAAAAATGGCAGACTCTCATCTCAAAATCCAAATTTCCCAAACATAAGCAGAAATACAGAGCTTTTAAAGGGAGGGCCCTTGGTTCTAGGCTATTTTCATATGTATGGGAGGGGGACGACTACTCAGTTACAGCAATTTGAAGACAACTACCTCAAATTCCTACCATCATATTTAATATTGTCTTAAGTCCCACACCTAAATTATTCCCCTTACTCTTTGGAAGAATTATTTCTAATCCTACCTCAAAACCTGCCTTGTACTTCTTCTTAGTATCCTAGCTTGGTTTGCTAACTGAATCCACCTGCTGCTTCTTCCTACGTAAGCATTGATTTTATACCTTTCTAGAATCGTTTCTGCTTTTTATCAAATATACTCTCATCCTAAATAAAACAAAATAAAAACAAAAATTCCAAAACAGAAATACAATTTGGTCCTTAATTCCTTCCAATCACTGTCTTTCTTCTCTATTTTTTGTATAACAAAATTTCTTGACATATTGATCTTTGATTATTATTTCTATTTTATATTTTGTCATTTTTTTCTTTAACCCATCACATCTTGAAATTGTATTTGTCAAGCTTGTCAATGACCCCCATTTTGCAACACTAAATAGTGAATTCTCACCAATTATCTTTCTTAATATCTTGGAAATATGTAACACAGTGGAAAACTTTCTTCTTTTTGAAATTCTTCCACTCACCCTACAAGGAAACCCAAATCTTACTTTCCACCCACTCCACTGGTTATTCATCTTTCATCTCTTTGCTTATTCTTTCTCATATTTAAATATTTGAGTGTCCAGGGATTAGTCTCTGTCCCCTTCTCTTCTCTAGATATGTTCACTTGATAGGTGACCTCATTAGTCCATAACTATAAATGTCATCTTTCCAAATGCAAATCTCTAGAGCTTGTCTCTGCCTTGAAAATATGTCTGTCTGTGTGTGTGTGTGTGTGTGTGTGTGTGTGCGTGCACATGTAACATTGTTAGGCAGATAGTCGTGGCCTCTGACTCTCCTGGGGACTAGGAGAACAAGTACCCTGCTTCAGATAACCACAGCAAGATGCAGAAAGAGTGCACTGCCAATCAGAACTCAACGTGCTAAAGGCAAAAGCATCCAGGGACTCCCAGAAGAAGGAATTCCCAGAAAGCCAAGCAGTGTAGGTTCACTAGGGTCTGGAAGATGACCACAAGTAACTCTGGGCCAATTATCATGTCATTAATGTAAATCTGCATTGCAGTTTTGCCCCCCAAGTCAGCTTCCAGAGAAACTCATGGGAAATCCCCATGATCAAGAAGACACAGGTTATGTAATAAACCGATGTCCATCAAGGTGACACGTGAGCCGTGCCTGCCAGGGAAGGTCCAACCCAGACAACATAAAATGAAACTTTAGTTAATAGTCAGGGCCTCCTGTAGCAACAGGGGCCCATTCGCTGTCTATGGTGAATGCATCTTGCATTTGCTCAATCAACTTTGCCTCTTGCTTGCTTTGCTGTCAGTACGTCTTGTCATTCTTTGGCAAGAGAGCAAGCACCAAGGACCAAGGGCAGATCACCAAACCCGACAATATTATTCATATATTCAATGAAGAAAATTAGAAAAATTTTACCCCGAAATATATTTATTTGTCATATATTGAGATAGCTGCCATGAATTTCACAGATAGATGCAACCCTGCAAATCTGTCTTTTGGGGTGGGGGCATAGATATTTACATCTGTGGAGAATCTGCATTAATATAGCCAAGTCTACCCTTTCCCAATCTATAAAAGATTATCTGAGTCTGACACTTTTAAAGGTCAGAAATGAAACATTTATCATACCAGTAAAGTTTCATTTACCTAACATGATCACTTTTACTTGCTACTTAAACCTCTTCCCCTGTCCCTCCTCAAGCCTGTTTTTCTGCTTTCAAACCGCCATTTTTTAAAAATCTCTGTACCTCCCTGAGAATTTGAACCTTCATTCTGAGGGTTCCTGTGTATACATGTTTAAATAACTTTAACTTTTTGCTACTATTGATCACTCTGTCTCGTGCACATGATTTTTCAGCAAACTTTAATGGGACAAGAGCCTTTGCTCCTAGCAGCAGCTTATAACCAACTACATTTCTCCATTTAGATGTACAATCAATATGTCAAACACAATGTATTGATTGTCCCGATTCTCCTCAATATCTTTACAAAAGTAAACAGTACCATCATTCAACTATTTGCTTAAGACAAAACAGATTTTTAAATTCTCCCTTTTCTTTAGACCTCATATGCTTATCAATCTCATTTGTTGCCTCAATGGCCAAACAGTACCTCAAATTCATCCAATTAATTTAACCTTGCCAAGGGAGTCCAAACCACTATTACCATTTGCTCTTACATCACGACAATAAACTTCTAAAGTTTCTTTGCTTAAACTCTAGCCCCTTCTCTGTACAGTCTACCCTTGTAGCATTGAGAATCATCTCTGTGTGATATAAATTATATTATGCCTTCCATTTAGCAGAATCCTACAGTAGATTTCTTTACAATTAGAATAAAACCGAAACTCCTTTCCCTGGACTACAAAAACCTATGTTATCTAGTCCCTGATTAATTTCTAATTTTTTTTTTTTACTAGAGTCATACATGCTTGGACTAGAATAGTCTCCCCCCAACATTGTTATAGTTTTCTCCCAGGTGTTTTTAAGATTCAACTCAAATATTTCATTCCTGAACACCCTGTCTAAAACAGTCCTCCAAAAACTTATCACCAAACTTTTCATATTCTAATGCTATTTCCTTTTCTTCAGAAAATGTATTATATTCGTAAATGGTGTGTATATATGTGTATGTGTACACACACTCTGTCTCTCACACACACACAAAGAAAGAGAATGGCCAAAAATTCCTAATCCACAGGTTTCCCACTGAAGCTCTCTTTTGGTGGGCTTCTGTAAATTCCAGAACCACAACATCAAAGGAATTGTGCATATATATTTGGTGCTGGGGGGAGAGGGAAGGAACAGGGACAAAGGGTATACACAGCTGAGAGCAATAACGTGAAGCTTGTTAACTTGTAAAATCTACGATGATTTTCCCAGCATGGCCTCAAGGTACTATGCTGTGAAAATTTTACTGTTTATGACATCTAATAATGCTTGGGCATGTTACCAACCCACTGAAGGCTCCAAGGCCAATAATAATTTCTGTGCTCCTTTACTTTTGTGAATTATGAATTTTCTAGAATAAAACCTTCAAGTGATTTTTCTTTGTTTATGTATATCAAATCTTGGTTTGCCTTTATGTTGATCTCTCAGTGTTTCTACATATGTTGCTTTAATTATAAGCAACAAATAAATTACTGGATTTGGCAAACAAGTTAGAATATCATTAACAACCATTTAACAAAATTAAAATAACTCTATGTAAATTAAAGTACTTGAGAGCCTACATTTGAGAGTATCTTTTGCAATGTAACTTATATATCATTCTGCCCAATCAACAGTGAAATATAATTCTCCTATAGTGTTGTCTTAAAGAAAATATGAAGATGCTGCATTATCGAAGACATTTTTTCTCACTAAATATTCATTTCACTTTAAAAGGTTCATTGATCTAAATAAATTTAAACGTAATATAAACTGCTCTTTTCTCTCTTTTATTATGTATTTATCTATATCTCCTTATTTTTCCTCAGCTTTTAGTTCCAAACAAACATAAAATGAAAAGATTGTTAAATTATAACAGCAAAAACAACTGATTAGTTTCAGGAAAAAAAATTAAAGTCTTATTTTTTCTTACTTCATTTTACTTTTAACGCTACACTTTTGGGAGACGAGACGGCTTGTTGATTTCTATTGCCTCTCCTATTTAGAAAAGAGAGTATATCTGAGTACTATAAAGAAAAACAGTATTGGAAAACTGGTAAATCTATATAAAACTACAGTAAGAGTAAGATGTGTCAATAAAGTCTATTATTCTCTCTCTCTGTCTCTCCCTATTGGGGACCCAGTGATGGGCCCACAGGCCAGATCCCATACCCCTAGGTCTCTATCACATAGCTCAGGAGCAGAGGGGAGATTTGCGAATTAGTCTTAGGAGTTGAGGGAGCCAGTATGGGAAGATTGGGAGGAGAGGGAAGTATGAGGCCTAGCTGTAGCATGCTCATGGGGTACCCTTCCATCCACAGGAGGGCCACACTTTTAGCTCAGGATGCTGGGCAGGGAACATCCAGCTGGGTGGGACAGCTTGGATGTTATGATTCTCAAAGTCAGTGAAACTTTCATTGTATTCTCAAATTAATAGATCTATAACCACTGTGTATATCATCCTGCTCATCAAAGACCTTTGCCAACTGAGGAAAATGTTCATCCAAAATTTCCTTTTAAAGCAGTGTTTTGAAAAAAAATATCTTTTTCCAAAATGCTTTTTTGCTGTATCACATATATAGACTTAGTTTTACCTTACAAAGATATTGTCCAGTCATTTTGATTTGACATAGTATCACACAGAAATGCTGCATTCCTATGGAAATCTTTTTTCAATAATTCACATTGCTGATTCTGTTCTTCGTAAAATTTAACTATCTGTTCTTGCAGAGATAAAATTTTGGCTAACACCTCTTCCTGCAATAGCCAACATATTTTTATTTTAGAATAATATGGCAAATCAACACTCAATACCTGATCACTCAAACTTGCTTGTTACAAAACTGACGATGCCAGGTGCATTTGCATGAATATAGTTAACAATACTTATAACTTGTTGCAAAGTGTCGTTTAAAGTACTAGCCTTATCACAGAGATTTTGCTAATGCAAGATATAAGGAAAAGAAATAAGATCATCTGGATCTGTTAATACTTTTTTAAAATTATTTGTCTTTTTTATTAAGTTATAGGAGTTCTTTACATATTCAGGATACAACATCCTACAACTTCAACAATACTTTCTTTCATAATTTCTGCAACATTGAGTGGCTTTCTTTTCTTTTCCAAGTATATAAGCTACTTTATAAGTTGCTTCAGTGGCATTATTTCTAGGTCTTATTGCTGCTTGAAAGAGTTGTCTTTTCTTTTGTTTTTCATCTTTTAATTTCTGCAATACAAATTTTCATTCCTTTCCCTCTAATTTAAAATATTTGTGGTCCTTATGTGTGTTATAATGCTGATAAGCATTGAATTTCTTTAATGCTGATATTGCAATATCACAAAGCAAGCAAATCATCTTATTTTTAGTAGAAACAGGATAATATTGCAATTCCCAATCCTCATTTAAAAAAATCTGTTTTCTTCCTTCTCTTGGTCTTCTTTGACATGATGGACTGTTAAACAGACAAGACTAAAAACTACTGTCTAGCTGTGCAACTATTCACAAATTCCACTTCAAATAGAAACACAGTGCACCTTTGTCAAAAGCTAATAACGGACTGGCATACTCAACCCACATAAACTCTTACCAATCACTTCATGCAATAGTGGCACAGAAGGAATGGCCTGAAAAAGGGCCAAATGTATTACAAGCTGTTTGTTTAAAGCCCCCCTCTCTTTCTGGGAATTGAAACCTGTTTTCCTGCCTAGGGCCAGTGATCAGAGGGCCAGGGAACTGTCCTTTGTTCTTTGTTCCACAGGGGATGGTTCAATGGAATTGTCCAGAGAGAAGTCTCAAGATCGACTCCGCTGGAGATGGGGTCCATCAGGACCATCAATTATAGTTAAAATAGCCTGAAGCTAAAAATACACCTTTAAAAGCTCTGTGTTTATGCTTGTAGATATGATGATGGCACCTTAAAACAGGAGTCTCCATCCTCTTAATTTGCTGGCAAACTAATAAACTTCCCTTTCCTTCTCCTTAAACCATTTGTCCTTGTTCTTCTGATGTGGTCTTGTGCACAAGTACTGAACTTTTAGTAAGAGTAGTGGCATCAGTGAGGCTGGGGAAGTTAGAACTAAATCGTGAGTGTAGCAGTGATTGATTTAGCCCTTATGGCACAGAGTTCTAATTGTGCCAGTCAGTCTGGGAGGATTATGTCATTGAAACTTATTTTATTCTTTGTTAGGTTAAGTACATTCCTAAAAAAGTAAAAATATAAAAGATGAACAAAAATATATTAAGAATAAAAGGATTTTTTCTTTAAAATTTGGATTCGGTCAAAAGGCTGCACTTAAGACCTAGAAGGCCAAATGTGGCCTTAAGTTTTCTACCCCTCCCCCCATTCTAGTTCATCAAAGGTATTGGTTTAGCATTAAATAATCTGACTGATAATATTAACAATACGTAATTATTTCATATTTCAAAATAAATGAACAAAGGAAACAAATTGAGGAAACCTTTTGGCTAATTGAAGCCAAAAGTTGTTATACTATTACAAATTTCACAAATAATATAAGTAACAATTTGTTGTTGCTACCATTTTTAGTATTGTACAGACACACAAAATGATAATGTGTGTGGTAGACAAAGAAATTTGATTACAGTTTGAATGTGTTTAGTGATGAATGAAAATATATCAACTACAGTGAAAGGTGACTCCTAACCCAAAGCACTCATTAACTATTAGTGATTGTCAATGTATCAATGTATTTCCAGATGTCAGGATCCTGAACCATTGTTATTTACCACAATATATGAGAAATAAAGAAAAATGAATAATTTTAAAGAGGTGGCAGAATGACTAACTCTAACTGAATAGTCAAGAAAATAAAAAATCTGGGAGTTTTTATAAAGGAACAAGAAATCTGAAACCCAGATGTTAAGACAGGTAATTCAAGTTTATTGAGTGCCTGAGGCATTATGCTAAGGACATTTTCTTTTACCATTTAATAAGGTCTACCTTTACCAGAAGTTATTACTCTCATTTACAAAGTAGTTTACCAAAAATCTAGAACATTTAAGTCAATTTTCACTGGCTATGGGACCTTTCTCTCTCTAAAGCTTGAGCCCTGTAAGTTCTGAATTTTTTTCCTGAGAGTGCCTTGTCTGTCCACATGTGAAGATTCACCCACCCATTAACATGTGCCATACACATTAACATAGTCCCAATCTTTGCTGAGTACACTCATACATCACTTAATTAAGGGGATACATTCTGAGAAATGCATCTTTAGGTGATTTCCTCATTAGTCAAACATCATAGAGTGAATTTACACAAAACTCGGTGGTATAGACTACTACACACATAGGCTATATGGGATAGCTTATTGCTTCTAGGCTACAAACCTCTAAAACATGTTACTGTACTGAATACTGTAAGCAATTGTAATACAACCGTATTTGTGTATTTAAACATAGAAAGGTACAGTAAAAATAAGGTATGAGGGATAAAAAATGCTACACTTGCATGTGACACTTGCCATGAATGGAGCTTGCAGGACTGGAAGTTGCACCGGGTGAGTGAGCGGTGCATGAATGTGAAGACCTAGGACGTCAGTGTACACTACTGTAGACCTTATGAACACTGAACACTTAGGCTATGCTAAATTTATTTTAAATATAATAGTTTTTAATATTTCAACAATGCATTAAGCTAAGCTTACTATAACTTTTTACTTCATAAACTTTAAATTGTTTTTTTCAACTTTTGACTCTGCTAACAACACTTAGCTTAAAATAAAAACACATTGCACAGCTGTTCCAAAATATGTTACTATTTTCTTTAATCATAGCTTTATTCTATAAACTTTCTTCTACTTTCATAATTTTTTATTTATTTAATTTTAACTTTTTTGTTAAAAAATAGCATACAAATGCACCAATTAGCCTAGGCCTATACAGGGTCAGAATCATCAATACCACTGTTTTCTACCTCTATATCTTGTCCCACTGGAAGTTCTTCAGGGTCAATAACAGGCCTAGAGCTGTCATCTCCTGTGATAACAATGCCTTCTTCTGGAATATGTTCTGAAAGACCAGCCAGAGACTGTTTTACAGTTAGCATTTTTTTTTAATAAGTATACTCCAAAATGATGATAGAAAGTATAGCAAATTAAATAAACTAGTAACATGATTATCAAGTAGTGTGTATTGTACGTAATTGTATATGTTTTACTTTTACACATCTCTCAGTGCGGTAGGTTTGATACCAGCATCACCACAAACACATGAGTAGTACATTATGCTACTACTTTATGATGGCTATGAAGTCACTAGGCAATAGGCATTTTTCAGCTCCATTACAATCTTATGGGACTACCATCTTATTTAAGGTCCATTATTGACTAGAATGCCATTATGCAGAGAATGGTTTATTCTTAAAAACCTCATAGTAGAGGCAGATCAGTTTCTGTAGTGTCTGTAGGGAGAAAATACTCAATACAAGATGACAGCAACAACAAAACAATTTGTGAAGAAGGTCTCTGCTATGTCATCTCTTTTATTACATGAATTCTTTAACTTTTGTATTTTGACTTTCTTGGAAACATATTTATTAGAATCCCTAACATTCAAAGAAAGAAAAAGTAAAAAGAATAAAAGTATCTCAGGTCTTTATTTATAAATTGTTAAATCCAGATCAGGAAGAAACTAAAAACGGAGCTATTTCAATATACTGTCTATTAAAATAAAAAAAATTAAGATCCAGGAAATATAATAGCATAATGATTAAATATGGAACAATTAGTTGCCCCTTTAAAAAAATTATAGATAGCAAAATAAAATGTTATTCAAAACCAACCACCCAAGAGTCCTGGCTAAAGTACTTGCAAGGGTTCATCATGGATAGTTTTATAATTGACACAAATATACACATAAGGTAGTGATCAGTAATAATAATTAATTTGTAATGAGAAATAGGGATTGGAGTTTGATATTCTATAACTGAAATAAATATTTGAATTTTTTAATATAAGTTCTCCCTGTGACTCTGGTATATGTTAAACATTTATTTTACCACACTGCAACTAGAAGTTGATTCAATGAATCTGAAACTCTTCGTTCCCATGGTATTCATAATTACTTTTCATTTCTAATTACTTTGCATTAAATGTGACTGTGGAAATAAATTTGGCATATCTTCTTATCTCTGAACAAGTCATGAATTAATTTGCAAAGGAAATGAAAATTCATTCTATTTCCATAATGTTAGTTATTAAGTATCCACAATTTATTCTCTCAGATAACAAGATACCAATGAAAAAATATTAACAAAAGGGTCATTTCAGGATAATTTGTCTTGGATAGTTCAGAATTGTATTAAATCCAATTTGGGGCAGAATTTGCCTAATAATGCTTAATTTCATATATTTTTATCTTATGTTATCTTAAAACTATTTCCAAGTCACTTATCATGTTATATCAAGACAAGATGTCTTTTTTGTAGATCATAGCCATTAGGTACAAACTGCACTGCTTTTTGGGGTACCTCTTTCTAATTACTTAGTCCATTCAAGCTGTTATAATAGACTACCATAGACTGAATGACTTACAACAAACAGAAAAAAATATTTCTCAGAGTTATGGAGATTGGGAAGCCCAAGATCAGGGAGTCAGCAGATCAGGTGTCTAGTGAAGTGTTTAGGTGTCTAATTCATAGACTTTTCCCTGTGTCTTTTCCCTGTGTCTTTCCTCACATGCTAGAAAGCATGAGGCAGCTTTCTGGGGTCTCTTTTATAAGCATATTAATCCCACTCCTAAGGGCTCCACTCTCATGACCTAATCATTCCTCCAGAACCCCATCTCCTAACACCAGCACTCTGGGATTCAAGATTTCAACATAAGAATTGTGTGGGAACATATTCAATATTATGGCATCTAATTAGAAGAAATTGGAGAAATGGAATGTTGGCTGTCATAAATTTTTGGAAGAAAGTATTGTCAATATTTACCAGTATTAAGCCTGATATTAAAACAAACAAAAATTGTGGCATGTGTTCATACTTCTCAACATACTTAGAGTTTTAGAAATAATCTTGGAGAGAAAATATGAAAAAAAGTAAGATGACTTGCTATTTGAATTCTGCTATAGAAATGGGTAGCATTTTTAGAGAAGCATAATTGTTTCTCTACAAATGCCTCAAATGTAACTTTTCTATAAACAGTCTTTCAGCATCTGGAACATAGAAACTAATCATAGATATAGTTTGAGTCACTTAACTCTGATTGTATTCTATTTTTATCTCTAGGACCAATAAGCACATAGGCAGTTTTTATAAGAAATACAAAACTGAAAACTTAAAACTAAAGGCAAAAGAAATATTTCTTCAAGTCTTGGAAAATACATGGTGCTTTCCCAAGGCTATTGTAGCCTAGAAGGAGAAAAAAAAGGAATGTGGTGTGGAGATTGTAATAGCTGCTCTAACCCTCAGTATCACTGCCTGACTTGCAAGCTGAAGCCTTGCAAGCATTTTAGAGTAGAAGGCATTTATTTTTCAACAAGTCAGCAGTTCCTAACAAATATCCACCTATGCACACAGCCTTTAGGCTGCATTTAAATTATTGATGAGCTTACTAACTTGCTGATAGCAAAGCTTTTCTGGTCCCAGGTTTCCAGTACTCAACTGCTCCTTCTTGAGAGTGAAAGAAAGCCTTTTTAATTGCCCTTGATCCTTCATCAATAGTCAATTTTTAAAAAAGGCAGGGAAAAAAAAGAAAGAGAATTACTTCTCACAATCTTTGTGAGATATACAACAAAGCCTGGTAGATTTGTTTTATCTACATGAGAAAGAGATGATTATAAATTTAATTTCTGGATATAAAGTTTTAGAAAGAATCATTTGAAAATAACAATAAAATTATATACTTTAAAATGATGCAATGCAAGTTTTACACAGACTGGGCAAGAGAGCTCATTTCAGGGAGTCATAATAATTAAAATTTCCTTATAAATATTGTCTTAATAAGGTAAACCATATGTTAGTCCAGTGTTCTAGATACAGTATTAGATTTATTTGGGCATGCAATTATCCACAGCCATATGACCAATTAACTGTAAGCCCATTGATTTTTTGACAGGTTTATAAATACACAACATGCCAAAAGAGGTTTGGAAGATAGACTCTCCCAAATGATCAAATTATTGGGTGTCAGTCAAGGAGGAGATGAAAGGAAAAAACAATCATTTCCTTAGTATACCGGTTGTATTTTCTCTACTGCAAGGTTTCTCAAGTTTGGCAGTGAAGAACTTTTGAGCTTTACAATTCTTTCTTGTGATGGGCTGTCTTATGCTTTACAGGATATTTGACATCCCCTCTGGCCTCAACTCACTAGAGACCAATATCAACCCTCCCAACGTGATGACAACCAAAAATGTCTCAAATGTTTCCAAAGAGTGTCAGAGGTCCCTAGGTAGAAGTGGGGGAGTCAAATCACCCCCAGTTGAGAAGCACTATTCTAATGAGTGAAAATCTAAGGGTCAATACTAGATCAAAGTAGAAAAAAAAAGTTCTGTGTCCCTAAATTGCAGAACATATAATTCTGCAATCTATTGAATAACAAACCGGAAAACAAAATTAATCTTAGAATCAAAGTATGTAATGTACATAATGAAATTATAACCAATCACAGGACTTTGAGCCAACTCTCAATTAAGCAGGAGTCATATACAGAGATGTATTACATAAATTATCTCTAAGTTCTATTTTTGTTATGTTGAATCAATTACAATCAAATAATTTGAATTGGATCTCCCTTATCTTTCATTGTTCATTTTTTTTTTTTTTTACTTAAGTGCTTATTGATGGCACAGTGCCCAGAAAAGACTAAACAGGAAATGCCAGGATAAATCTTACAGTGGGTCTTTAGTCTTTGAATGGTGGGCAGGTGCTTGTGCTTTGGTAAATTTCCACGAATTACATACACATGTCTTTGAGTAAATGTACGTAAAATACCTAGTTAACTGGTTAGGTCACTTAATATTAATACAAGTCCAAATCATATACTCATTGATAATTAATAACATTTATTTCTCTATTTTATTCATTTGTAGAACAGAACTTCTCTAACAATTTATAAAAACAGTATTCAAATTTATTCCACTATGGTGGGTGTTAAAGAAATCTCACTTAACATGAGTCTGTGTATTATGTAAATGTTTTGTTAGTTTATGCCTCCTATATGTGCTGAGAGCATAGAATAGAAAAAATTACGTTTATTAGATTCCCTAATAAATCTGTAATCCCCAAAGTCAGAAACCCCTGAAGTACAACTAATTATGTTTTTAATATAAGATCAAAACAAGTATGACAATTTAGCAGAGCAGTACAGAAAGATTTTATTATGTCATTTTGGTTTTATGTGATTCAAAATACCATAATAACAAAAAAATACACAAAGGTAGTAATTTGGATGTTTTCAACTAGTTTCAAATGTCAGATCATGACATTAAAGACTATACTATTATATGTGAGTATTTTAAACATAACTTCATGCAAAATCTATTTCTAAAAAGTAATACATTAACAAAGATATTAAAATATCTTTCTAGCTATCTTTCTAGCATTCTTACACAACGTGGATTTATTTCAATCTGTCTTTATTTGGTTTCTAGATATCTAAGTTTTTGTTTCTGAGTCATACTCTTTTCGTTGATATAACAGGAAAAAAATCCCTTGCAAACAATCTCCTTCTAACTTTTCTAATGAGATGTCATTTTTTACAGTTTTAGAAATTCAACTGTCCTTGATTGCTACAGCTTAGAATATTTACTTGAAATATGCAATCATGTGCATGTTGCTCGTTTTTCAGTCTTTTCTTTCAGCACTCTGACAAGTTCTTATACTCATCATTTAAATCTAATGTGTAGGTTGCTTTGTTCACATTCTTCTTTTGTGCCTGGGTATTATATAATAGAATTGTCAACAGTACCTGCCACCATATCCCTTTTCAACCAATTTTTATACTCTTATCTCCTGCCATATACTATCACAGTGTCCTTGAATAGCTATAACTTTTAGTTTTTCTGAGTCTTTGCACATATTGTTTCTTCTGGAAAAAATCCATTTCTCATGGGTAACATTAAATGCCATCATCTGTACTGGTCCTTCCAGATGTCCTCACAGCTGCATCATTATGCTTTCATTGTATAACTCAATGAGTGGATTTTCTTATTAACTTCCTTAGAGATCTTATCAAAATCATTTTTCTATACTTAGTCTGTAAAAAACAATCTGGCATGTCCGTAGTGCTCACTAAATCTTAAAAACAATGTCAGAATGAATTAATGACCACAGCAGTGGCTTTTAAAATCACATGGAACCATTATGATAATTTCAGAGGTTTAACTTACTTCTGAAAGTAATATGGAATCATTACAAATTATTGATGATATGAGTTGAAAAATATTACTTGTGTAATTTGGAAGGTAACTGCCAGGAGATTGAAGTTTGACCTAGTGAAAGAGTGTAAAGCAGAAAAGTCAAACTGGAAGTTACAGTAAAAATGCAGACAAAATATGTTGAAGGATCGAATGAGATCAGTGTTAGTAGCCGTGAAAAAAAGAGATAGAGAAATAGTGTTTCTCTGTATTATGATAATCTAGAAAGAGTGCAGTGTATATAACAGTAAATTAATTAATATATTATTAATTATATGCTATTGTCAATAATGGTGATTAAGAATTGTAATCATGTATATCATTTAGTGTTTAATAAAAGTCAGGTACTTACTTAAATGGCTTAAATGTTTTATATCATTTAATTTCTAAGCAATTTATATAGTTGGCATCAGTAGTCTTATTTTATAAATAAATAAGTTAATATTTGTAAGTCACCAGTTACTTAATGTTAGAACTAGGTTTTAAATACAAGTCCCTCTCTTGAACTGAAAAAGCTCTTTTGAGACATTTAGTAAGTGTAATGAAAGCAAATTAGACTTTAATTAGGTATGGATAATATACAGAAGACAGGTAATTTTCTAATTTTTAAATCCCAGATCATTATAGAGTATCTGCTTTCAATCATCATTCTCTCACCCAAATCACATAATTTTAGGCTCTCAAGTGTTTCTGATGACTCTTCAACTTGCCATTTTTACTTTAGTGGGAAAAATCTGGCTTATTTATAGTAACATATTTGTAGTAACTAAGCCTGGTGAATGAGAAAACTAATACTAATTAAATAATAAAGGTAGTGATTCATAGATGGTTGGAATTTAGAAAGCATAAGAAATTTATCTCATGACCATTAGAATCTTAAAGATCTGGGTGCTGAGCTGTTGGTCTTCATCTTACCACACGAAATATATGAATGGAATCACACACATAAAAGATGGTAATAATATAAATTAAGGGTAATGCAAGTAAAAAATCAGTAACAGAACGTATGTTTAATATTAAGTAAATAGTCAGAGGCAGCTCTCAAATATAGAGCTAACAGTAATGTGAACATATATCCCAGTGTGTGGAGAGCAGTCCCTTTTTATTCCTGTTTGTCCAAGACTTTTTAGTTTTTAATGAAATGCTATTATTAGTAGTTGCATTGACATAAGCCATATGTGTGTGAGCATTTCCTCTTCGATATCCAGCTTCTACCATGTTCTCATTTAATATCATGTGAGAAAAATGCATTTATTTTTGCATGTGGTTAAATCTTAAAGTCTATCAGAAAATAACTCATTTTTATTTTCTCATCCTCTTTCAGTTATGATGTACTTAACACTTCCTCTTCTAGTATAGCTTTCAGGGTGCTTGCTACTAAGAGAAATCTTGTGCAGGAGCAGTTAAAGGAGGCTGACTTGTTCTAGATATATTTTGAGAATAAGGTTTTGGGAGAGATCATCCAGAAAGATGATACTCTAGCTACTGTTTTTCCTGTGAGCAGTTGACTATTCTACTCTGATCTAAAAGTCTTGTATATTCTCCTATTATTTGTGATACACTAACTTACTGGCTTACAAGTAGAGTAAAATTTCAGAAACTTCACTGTTCTTACCAAATGACATTGAAATTTTATGTAAATATGTCCTCTGGATTTTGTTTATATCAGCAATATTAAATCAAATAATTCAATAAATGATGGTTAAAAATGCCATTCTGAATCTCTTAATAAATTGTACTTATAGAAAAAAGGGAAAACAGATGATATTAAAAAATCATCATTACAAAAGCAAAGGCAGAATTGAACATATTTAGTAATAAAAGCTCAAATGAGATTGAAATTTAATTCTGAAATGCCATCATTTTTCTTCAAATATTTCAACTTAAAGCCTAATATTTGAGTAAGGTTCCATATTTTTGATTTGTTAAATTTGTATTCTGTACCCGAATGAAAAATATTTAGAAGTGTATGACTTTGAATCATCTAAATGTGATGGAACGTTTAAAATAAAATAAATAAATATTACACATAGAGATGGTTTAGATAAAATTTAAAAAATTATTTGTCAAAGGAAGATGCTCTAAATGCAGGCAGAAAGTCAGATTATGTAAAATTGTTTGAGCTGAAATATTTGCAACTTTCAAATGGAAACAATAGAAGGGGAATAACTTTTATTTATTTTGAGTCAGCAGGTATCTCAGTGAAAACTATTACATCTACAGAGAAAAGTCAGTTGAAGAGATAAATACCTTGAAATAATTTAAGCATGTATTTTGAACAAGGTTGCAAGATATTTATTTTTAAGAACCTTAAAAACAATAAGAGCATATATTTTAAATCCTCAAAAAATGCCAGTAACACATAATAGACATTTAAAGGTAAAACTCAATAAAAATACTTAAATATGTATCAAGGCTATTAATCTTTCCTCCTCTATATGTACATCAAATTGAAAGAGAATATAGCAGTCAAATTGTTTTAACAAAGATATCAAAGCAGTCACACTTTTAACACTCATTCTTATCTGAATCAAGTAACCATCAATTTTACATAATAAAGAAAAAGGCATTGATAAATTAACAAATTCAGTTTTAATATTAAAGTTTTAAAGAATCAACTTAATTCCTAAGAAAGAATGTAGTTATGAATTCTAGCTTCTATTAAAGATATTTAAATCTAAAATAAATAGCATTTTTTTAAGCATTAAATACTTATGAAAAGCATTTTTTAATGCTTTTTGAAATACGTAGGATTAGAGAAGACATTTTCCATTATAATAATACCACGATCTTCTATAGTGAATTTTGTTTCTATTGTCTCAGAATGACAAGTCAATTAGACAAGAAGTGAGATATTCGCTCTCACCAACGTATTTCGCCAGCAATGCCTATTCATAATGCCACATGAGGAACTACCCTTTCAAATATGTAAATATATTTCATGCAAAATGTTTTCCCAATAATGGCAAAATGTAAATCTTCATTATCCTTTGTCATTGACTTTAATAAGCATAAAACTTTTCTTAGCTTTTATTAATTTTGAATATAGCATAGAATTACCAAGGAAAAAGTTTCATTGAAATCCAATTATAATACTTTATCAATTTCAAACCAAATTCATAACTAAAACAATGAAAAAACTGTTGACTGATCTTTGAGATATTCTTCTATTCAAATGAAAGAGTATAATGCACTATAAATGTGAGTTATGTGATTTGTGCTTCATTTAGTTTACCTAGTTCCTACACTGGGTGTGCTGGATTTTGTACTTATGGACCAGTTAAGAAAAGATGCATTGTTGATTTGAATCCACTCTATTGGAGAAGAGAATTATCCTTTCCAGGGGAGTTTAAAAACTCTTGAGGGGAAAAGTGACTATTCTTGCTTAGTATGAAGAGAATTATGACATTTAAGTTTTGGTGAAGCCTAATACTTGCCATAAGCATTGGATTAAAATCCATGCTAATTGAGTCACATTAATCATAGCTCTCTAGTTAAATCCATATTGTAATTTATTTTGTGTTTGTGTGCTTCTGAAGAAAATCTCTTATTTACCCTATATCATAGATTTGAGTGGAATAATGTTTTATCCAAAATACATGAAATTTCTTGACAAATGACAAGTTTTCTTTTTACAAGCCAATATTATACAAAGGAGATGAAGATTGTAAAATAAGTAATTGGCTATGCTCTACTAACTTAGCTTAACATTTCTCAGGAATATAATTAGGCAGTTTATAATTGGACTCATTTCCCCATAAGCTTTGATTTTGTATCTGGGAATTTATTAAGAACTAGAAGCATTATGATCAATAGAAATTTTACCTATTTTCCACAAAAACATTCTGAGTTCTCAGGTAAAATTCTTTTAGTTCATAAGTTGACTGGAACAGGAAAATGCATGGATGTCTCTGTCTTTTTAAAATACATGATTTATTAAGTCATTTGGTTAGAGGGGAGGAAATGTCAGAAAAGGGATCTAATTCTGAAGTTGGAAACTCAGTGTTACTTCCTCTTATCTGTCTGTCTTGGAAGCCAGTTCACTCACGTGAGTCATCTACCATAATTCTTTTTTTTCCCTTTTTCTTTTTCTTTTTTTATTTCAGCATATTAGGGGGGTACAAATGTTAAGGTTACGTATATTTCCCTTGCCCCCCTCCCCTCAAGTCAGAGCTTCAAGCATGACCATCCCCCCAGACAGTACGCATTGCACTCATTATGTATGTATATGCCCATCCCCTCCTCCTCCCTCCCATCTGCCCCACACCCAATAAATGTTGTTCGTATATGTCCACTTAGGTGTTGATCAGTGAAACCAATTCATCTACCACAGTTCTACATCTTCCTGCTACGTATTCTGTTGCCAGTTAGAATTAAACCTCATTAGTAGCATGCATAGTTAAAAATTGACACCAACTGCTACAAATGACTATTTCAACGATTGAATCACATTTCCAATACATATTTTACAATGCATAAAAATACATTTTTTAAAAATTTAATTTAAATTGCCCATTTGGAATATTTTTATTGATGGATTGGTTTTAAAATCCAACCACTACTCACCAAAGGATATACAGTGAAATAAGTATATCTTATCTCCAACAAGAACATGTCATCACATTGTTTTCAGTGTCAAAGACATTTCCCCCTCTCCAGGGGAGGAAAACAGAGCTGTACAGTTCTCTACTTTTTTATTTATTCACCTTTGTGTGACTAGGTTACATGACTTCGTATATAAAGAGTAAACTATTCACTTATTATTAAGACTAATTTGAAGTGAAGCATATTTGGGTATACACATTTGGAGTCATGAAATTTAAAATCACTTTTGTTATTTTATAAAACTTTTCTGTAAATAGAGATACTTCTAAAGCAAGATTCATGATGTCTGATGAAAAAAAGTACAGGATGTTTATATTACATGCACTTACTAAAGGCCTATACCACGTCTGGCAAATGTAACCATAAGCAGATGGTCTTGATGTTCTTTCACTTAAGCTAATATCAAAAGAAACTGAAATATAAACTATATGAACTGTTATATTTTAGAAAAAGTGATTTTCAAAATAAGAACAAATTCTAAAATAATGTATATTATTAAATAGCTAAATAGATTAAGAAGAAATAAACTTAAACAGTAATTGATTTAAGAATAATTTATGTTCAGTTTATTTTGCAGGTAAAATTATAGTTAATATAGATTAAATAATAAAAGTCCTGTGCCTACATACCATAAGTTTATACTATTGGCCAATAGATACAGAGTTAAAGGCAGGAATATTAAATGGAAGAAATACAGACATTACAATCTCTTATTTTAAAAAAGAAATATTAAATGGTTCGCTTTCAATGGATGGGTATTTATGATATTCATGTTCTTATCCAAGAAAGTTTCTGTAGGTTCCTACAGCATATAATAAGAGACGTCATGGTCAACAAACTATATGTTTATAAATATAGTATGTTAAGAAAATGCTTTAAATGATTCTATACCTGATAGCAAAAAAGCCATTGATAGTTGCAATGGATTTAGGGTTCTTCAATGTATTAGTTAGTAATAGTCCACAAATCATGCAGCAATAAGGGGTGAAAATGATGAACAATCATGGGAACATGAAAAAGATGGAAGATCATGCTACTTGACCTGTATAGAAGTATTTTTATTGGTATATAACAAAAACTCAACAGCTTTTAGTATAAAGCCTGATGTCAGTCACTGGCATAGAAAGTGGAAAAAGGATGGGGAGACTTTGAGAAGGACTAGGCAACAACTTCTCAAGTGTATTAAAGAAACATTCTCCTGATCCTTCCCCAAAGCGATCTGCAGCCATTTACCAGGTTGCTGTTCCTTGGGCAAAGGGAAATTCCTAGATAATTTGAGGACTTTTAGATGTATGGTCTAAACAGACATAAGTAGAGAAAAAATCTATAAAACTTCACTTTCACCAATTAAAGAATGAGCTTCTGAAGTCTAGATTAAAAAAATCAGTTCTAATTCATGTGCATCTCATGTTGTGTCCAGCGGGTGTCTGGAGACCCATTTTGCTGTTATTTCCCTCCCGTCATGTGTAATTGGAGTAAATAAACTCAGTAGTTGCCCTTCCCTTTCATGGACTTTCTGACTGTGGACTAAAAGCCATGACAGAGGGAACAATCCAGGAGAAAATTTCTACCTACTAACAACAGAGGAAATCAGAGTCAGTACGGCACCTCAGGAGGTATTGCAATGATGAGCAACAACATCAGAGACTTAAAAGATGCAGAGGTAACAGTCCTCATCATATTTCCTTTTCATTGATCGGGTACTATTTTAAAAACAGGATCAATCGTGCCATTAAAAACAAACCATAAATTTGATCAATTTTAGTAGGGCCCAAACCACGCAGCAAGTCCAGGATACAGGTAATCTCTGTGATCCAGTGATGTGACAGGTATCTTGGTGGATGGTTGCACTGTGAGATGTATTGTAGAACCCTCAGTAGGGGCATTTTTTTGTAGATACCTAAGTTATTAGAGCATGTACATGTCCCTGGAGCAAACAGCTGGTTTCAGTTTGAAAATAAAGCCCCTGGCATAATACAAAACTTTAGAAGAGAATTAACATTGGCCTCTGGACACCAAGTGACTATGTAACAGGACCTTTCAATCATGAGCTGATGAGCATAAGACCTATTGAATCATAAAGTCTTCTAGCTACTTTAGTAACTTCCTGTATGATAAAAATGGCAAAAAAAAAAAAAAAAGATTGAGCATAATCAGCTCCAAAAAGCAAAAATAAATTACCTGAACATTTGGCACAGATACTGTGGCAAATATTCCTACTAGACAAACACCTCAATATCATCTCATACACTTGCACTTGGGAGAGGTTGCCTACGATCATTTAATGAGGAGGAAAACATCAAACCTGACAGACAGGAAGGGTAGTGCAGTACGTTGTTGATGCTAGATGTAAATATATAGCCAGTGTTATATAACTCCACAGCAGCGATGGAGGGAACCCGCCCAGTAGGCTAAACTTTGTGCAAGACACTTGATTGTTAAATTTATATAAAGAAAAAGTGACCTGAGGTGTATATATGTAGCCTCTGAGCAGTTCAGGCTCCTAGAAGTAGCAAGATTAGAAAATCATAAATTAGAAATTCTGAAGAAATGGTACATCAGTGACCACAATGTATGTGTATATTAATACTCACCAGAGCACAATCAAAACAGGAGCAGGTCCTAACAATCAGGTAAATAGGATGGCTAACTCTGTTAATGCCAGCCAATTTTTTTCTTTAGTCACCCTTATGCAGGCATTATGGGACTGTGTATTGGGTAGCATGTGCCTAACAGCATGTGCTTCTGTTTACAAGAGTGTTCTAACGATTTCCAGAGCAGAATGACCAAGCTCCCAGCAGCCCGGTATAACACTGGGCTGTTTATGACAACACTTTTGTAGTCAGTCAATTACAGCAAAATTGCTGGCGTTGGACTGGTTCCTCCATTGAGGGGGCAGAGATTCATCCTTATAGAAATTGACACCCACTGCTTTCCTTACAGTATATCTGCTCGCATCTCAGTATCTGGGGGCTTGCATAATGCCTGAATCCAACAGAATGGACTTTGCCCAACATTGCCTCAGACCTAAGAATACTGGTGTAGAGAAAAGGTGTATAGAAGGACAACAAGATCTGCAGATCCTACCACTTGCCTCATCACACAGAGTTAGCAAGTCCTAAAGGATAATTGAACAGTCTATAAAGGTTCAGATAAGGTACCAGTGCAGTTGTATCCTTCAACCACTGTCCTCTAGAACGTAGTGCCTGTGCTGAACTTACTGCCAACAAAGAGTGCTGAATTCAGGAGATAAGGGTTGCTAAGCAGTGTTAGCCCCTCTCACTATAACCCTCTGTGACCAACTTGAAAAATGTATGTATCTCATTCCCACAAACTTAATAGCTGCCATATCAGAGTTGTTGCTTATAGAGGAAAGAATACTTTCACAGAACACAGTAAGGGTTCCACTGACCTGGAAGAAACAACCACTACTTGGCCTCTAGACTAGCAGGTAAATATAGGAGTAAGTACACTGATAACAAAAATGATCCTGATTCCAATGACATTCTAGTGCTATTTCTATACAATAAGAGAAGGTTATGTTGTATCTTAAATTAAGGAGATTCACAAAGGCGCAATACTTGGTGCTCCCTTGCCAACTGGTAATTGTGAACAGCAATTGCAACCCAGGCCTGACGTAGATAGGGAAATTAAGGTCTCAGACACTTTAAGGATAAAGATCTGGGTCACCTCAACCAGGCAAGCAACCTGGGCCATCTAAAGAGCAGGCTGAGGGCAGGGAGAATATAGAAAGGCTGGTAAAGACTGGAGATGTTGCTCCCAATCAAGGCCTCAGGAAAAGCTGCAGCAGCACAGATTCTTTGTTTCTTCCATTAACTGCACCCATCCCTACCTTCCTTAAGACTATGTAGAGATTAAGGCAGCCATCAACTTCACCAAGACCTTGTGAAGAATGGAAAATCTAATGATTAAATGGATCTAAGTGATGAAAAGGTAGGCATTCTCTTCTCTTTTGTATCACTTCAAATCATCTCCATCTCACCTCTTACTCGTGATGGATCAGTGGGTTCAGTGCATATGTTAACCTTCTCTGCACAGGTGCAAACTGACAACATCTCACCTCTGGCGGGCAGTGTGCACCCAGCAGCTTTTGCTTTCAGACTTATCTAACACAACAGTATAGGCCTTCTTGATAAACCTGCTTGGCATTCACCCTTGGGCAACTTGAAAGTGGGAGCTTCTCAATATCTAAGGTGTTGTCCTAGATAAGTGAATGATAGGAGTTTCTAAAGAAATACTTACCCTTCTCTTCCTCAGGCAAATGGTGCTGGGGCACATTTCCTAAGGCATTTCAGAAGGTTCTACGGGATGAAGCTCCAGACACCGAAAAGAACAGGCCTCCTGTCCACAAATGCTGCTGTATTTCTGCTTCTTCTTCTGCATATTTACAAATCAGCTACCTGCACGCAAGGCTTTTTTCTCAGGCTTTGGTTCAAGGTATCTCAGACTAATCACTCTAGTAAGGAAAAATCCTTGAGTCATATAATACAAAGAAGTCACAGGCTGGCCGCGGTGGCTCACGTCTGTAATCCTAGCACCTTGGGAGTCTGAGGTGGGAGGATCGCTTGAGGTAAGGAGTTCGAGACTAGCCTGAGCAAGAGGAGACCCTGTCTCTAATAAAAATAGAAAAAATTAGCCAAGTAACTAAAAATAGAAACAAAATATTAGCAGATAAAAAAAATAGCCGGGCATGGCTGCAAACGCCTATAGTCCCAGCTACTCAGGAGGCTGAGGCAGGAGGATCACTTGAGTCCAGGAGTTTGAGGTTGCTGTGAGCTAGGCTGACACCATGGCACTCTAGCTTGGTCAACAGAGGAAGACTCTGTCTCAGGAAAAAAAAAAGAAGTCACAGAAAAAAATTAAAAGAAAAATCACTTTACAAATAAGGACATAAAAACATACTTTTCTCCTGAGATATTTATTTGGTGAATACTACATTTATTAATTTACAATCAATTGAATAGGTATTTATTGAACAACTAACATTTACTGATTGCAGATGATACTACCATGAATAGAAGGTAATTTCTGGATTATAGCTTAAATATTTTAAAAAGGCATTGAGATTATAAATTCAACATAGTTACAATAAAAAATGAGTAATATGAAATAGGGCAAGAGGGAATAACAGGATACTATTAATAGTTTTCTAAGTGTTCAAGCAAGTACAGGTAAAGATAGTGGCTATACTGTTGGCATTGAGGACTCATTTATTTTTAGTTCTTCTTTGCTTTATATCTCTTGAATACTGCTGTCAATTAACTAGAATTTTGGTTGAAAGCACTCTTCTAAAATAATTAACCAACAGAATTTTGTTGTTGTTTTTTTTTATTCATTTATTTTCCCAATAGAAGTCTTCTGTGCAAAGTAATTAAGTATAGTTACTTTAAGATATATAGATATATTTTAAATATATTCACCTGTGCTTTGGAAACACAAGGTGAACACTTTCATTTCTGACATGACATTCACTTGCTATATTAAATTAGGTGAGCTATGCAGTTTAATGGAGTCTCTGTTTGTTTACTGTAGAGTGTGTGCTTTGCTGCAAACCTTTTCGGGGTAGTTTTGGCTGTTAAGTAAGAGAAGGTAGATAAAATATCTGGCTCATAGCTGTTACTGAATAAATAATACATATGAAAATGCTGGTAAATGGTAATTTTGTTTGTTTGATTTTTATGGATGCCCAGAACAGAATATTTGAAAGTGCACGGCATGTCTGCTACTTGACATGACAGGTGCTTGTCTTGATAAATACTCGAAAAAGTATTAATTTCCAGTTTACTTTCAGACTAAAAGAATTTATTCTTGGGCTATTGATACCCAACATCTCTATTTGCAAGCAAATTCTATGTTTCAATCAAATTCTTAACTACATGGCTACAAACTAGATGATCAACGTGGGGAATTAATAGCCCTGACCTACAGGGCATAATACAGTTGCCCAGACAACCGTATTTTTTATTTGGTTTCTAGATACCTTTTCCTAGACTGCAATTGGAATTTAAAACGTAGGCTCACCCAACTGATGGTTTGAGTATCACTTGGCATACTGTTTTTTCTTTTACAGAATCTAAAGTTTTTAGCTTTATGTCAGAGACCCAGGATTCATTATTTGCTTCAAAGTAAACGTTTAAATAGAAGCAGAAGGATTAAGGCATCTGTTTTTTGGAAAGTGGTTTCTGGTAGGTGATGTGCCTTTTTACTTGGTGTCATTTCTGTTATAAAAATGCAAACTAGGGAAATAAAAACTTATTCTCAATCATGAGATGCAATATGTTTGTAAATATTTATCTCAGGTTGACTATGAAAAAAAGCACACCTTTTAGTGGGATACAATTTAATCTCATCTCTAAAATATATGTATCTCAAAGCTATAGGGAAAAAGTTGCTATGCAACTCCTTTCGAAATTTTTTACTTTTAAAACCTGACCAAGTATAAATATAAATTTTGGAGAAGCATGCCAAAATGTAATAAATCTGCAGTCTGTGAATAGCATAGTTTTTTGTTATCTATTTTACATTGTATTACCCTTTTGGGCTCTACTGTTAGTGTATTTTCCATCTTATGTTATTTAATTAATGATGGTAGCTGTGCCTAAGTCTGCACATAAGACCAAATATTTTCTTTTGAATATAGCTATACTATATACATGCTATATTTAAATGTTTCCCTTATCTGTTGTTATAATGACAAAATATTTGTTTGGAGTAAGTTTTAGCACTTTAATAACTGATTCATTAATTTTTGAATCACTTAATTTTCATAAAAAATTAGTTTCAGAAACAGCCATCACATATCAGTGATAGAAAACAACATTATTGAGACAGTTACAAAGTCATTAATGGCTAATTTTAAGTTGAAAATAAAGCACATTTAAGGAAATTTGGGTATTGTACCAAGAAAATTTGAAGCAGAAAGGTAAAAAATGCTAAAGGATAAAACAAATGAATAAGCAGCCTATTCAGCCTTATCTTTGAAATAATTCAATTTTTTCAAAGAGCTTCTTGAAATATTGAACATTTAAGCATTTTAATGCTATGTTTGAAAACCCAAGAGGATGAAACACAAGATTCAAGAAGTGTTTTAGAAAAAATAGTTTGATGCCAGAAGGCAAGAAAGATTGTTGATAAAGGAACTAATTAGAAGGCTATATCTCCCTTGAAAGGTAAAGGCACAGGTTGACAAGAGCCTGAGCTAAGGTGGCTCAGTACATATGGAAATTAAGAGATGGATATCAAAATAAAGTCTCATCAGGTTTGTGAAATAAAAAGATTCTGGTTAAAAACCATTAGAATCTGAAAGCAGTCTTGGATAGTTTAACCTCGCTGACTAGGCCACTTGTGGTAATGTTAACAAAAGCAGAAAAGTTGGAAGGAGTGCTAGTTTTCAAACTGGTGAAAGGGTATTAAGACTAATGAATTAGGAACCATTAAATAGTAAGAGATTGATCAAACTAATTTAGGAGTAAAGCTATAGAGAGATTTATTCATATTACATACTGAACACCATGGTGTCCTGGGATTGTAGACACTTTTTTTCGTCCCACTTCAGACCTTCACCAGTTTTGTGAAAAAGAGTTGTGAATGCTTCTCTAGGTGCTTCAGTACACAGAACAAGGAAACTGATTGCAGCCAAGAGAACGTGATTTACAGATACAGTGGATTGACACAATAAGCCATCAAGTTAGAAAAAGAGGTTAGCCATTCCAAGTGTGTTTAAGAAGTAAGGCAGCCAGCCAGAAATTTGTAAAGCAAATTGGAGGGAAACAAAGAATCTCATAGAAGACAACTGATAAAGAATCAGTACTTAATGAACTTCGTGCAGGTGCAAAGGAAATGAGGACATTTCTGCTTATTAGTAATAAAGACTTTGAAGCAAGGAGTGGACATTCCAGTATATTTGAGTTAGACAAGAGAAGAATGGGATCTAAATAAAGAGATACACACTGACTCAAATTAGGGTGGATCCATATCCAATTTTGAACCGCAATATTTAATATTTTAGCATCCAGGTTTTAATAGAAGTAGCAGAAAAATTTGATTTCACATTGTGACTTCTTTGCAAATATTCTGCTTAAAATTCTGCACCCTATGCTATGAGTTACTGTATTCAATCACTAATGTATCCAATTATAATCATTCCTGACACACAAAAGCAGGTGCCTAAGCATGATGAATCTATTAGAAACGTTGTGACTGGAATGTGGTTATTGGAGACACTGGTAGTCACCCTTGCCCTACACGATATGTTAAGTCATAATCACTGGGAAGATAGCACTCCACATGACACTAAAAATACAGAGTGAATCAAAACTGGGGAGTGAATAAAATATTTAAAGTATCTAATAATTATTGAGCACTTGATACATACAACAAATATTCAAATCACTTATTTATAATAATGGATTTAAACTTAACAGCAAACTGGGATATGAATGTTATTGTAACAGACCTTTTACAGATGAAAAAGAGATCCAAAAATGAATGAGATGTTCAAAGTCACAAAGAAAAGAAAAAAGTGGGGCCAAGGTTGAACTCACTTATATCAAATCTAAAACCTTATCATTGAATTAATAAACTACATTTTCTTACAAGGTGAATTTTTATTTAAGTTATTATGTTTCAATTTAATGATACAAAATTAAATGTGAATGGTATTCTTTGAGTTGATAATAGTTCACAATTAACAACTCTATTACATGATTGTAATACAACTCAATTAGATTATAATGTATCCCAGATTCTGTAAAAGTAAATACTAATAGTCAATTTTAGTGTTAATGTTAACACTATAATTCAATAATTATTAAATTATAGTGTTAAATATATTTGGACAGAATTGATTTCAGAATCTTCTTTATCTTTTTCTTTTGATAAAAGTGAGCCGTGAGATTGATAATAGAGAAGTTGTGAGGTTGAGAGATTGAAAGCATAATTTTGAAAAAGACATAATGGTATGAAATACAGTACTAGCCTCTACTATTTAAACATATTGCCGTAATAGTCTATAACTCACGCTATAAATGCCCACTTCATGGCCCTTGCTTTGAGTGCATATGCTTTTAAAATTTTGCTATAAAGTCTAACAATTCCTTCTGACTACTGGAAAATACTTAAAAGGATATACAATTTATGGAGTCTTTTTCTTCAACATTAAAATTCCCCAAAATTCACAGCATTAACAAGAATTGTTCAAGACTATTTCTCTAAGGTATTCTGCACACTAAGCAGTTATTGTCACAGTTTGACAATCACAATCCCTGCAAAAGAGATGGGAGAAAAATATCTTGGCTACACTTGACAGACAAAAGCAAATAAGGGCAAAATTCTAAAATATCAGCCTATCAAACCATCTGGGTCTGGGAATTTCAATGAACTGGACATAGAACAAGTCACCTCAGTGATGATGGTGAGAAAATACCTGGGGGGATTCAGGAGAAGGGGTATAAATTACAGATCAGTTCTGCATAATAACAGTGAGTGATTCTCAGCCTTTGTCACAGAAAATAGGTTGGCTCCCAGATTACCCAAGGATGTAACAGAGATCTCCACAGGACAGATGGGAATCCTGAAGAAAAAAAGAAAGGAAGAGAAAAGAAAAAAGAAAGAAACTGTACAGTTTCAGGGACATTTTGGTGATACTTTTCATAATATGAATAGAGGCTTAGTGAGACAATGAATAGGCCAGCTAATAGAAATTCTAACCATTTTCAGTTGTCCAGAAGTGGCAAATTTCCAAGAGGTCCCTTAAGATAAAAAAACACTGAACTGCGTGAAGAGTAGCCAAACCCAAAATAATTTAAAACTGTATCTTTGAATATTCTTTAATTAGCATATATTGCACAATGTTCTAAGCTGTTTAATATAAATAGTGGTAATCTAGGACCTAAACATTTATTTTCTATTATATGATTCTCCTCTTTGCATTTTCACTATACAATTAAATTTTCTGCATTTTGCAATATAACCTTACAATACAAATTTGTATGTGATGATGATCTAATACATATGCTGTTATGTTGTATACATTTGTATATGTTGTTACATTGTAAAAAATATATGAATAACTTCCATGAGTATTATACTTTAATATATCATTGATTTATTTGGCAAATATTTATTAAGTACCCATTATATATAAGGCACTTAATAAAAAATGTAAAATGAAATTTTAAATATGAAATAATTATATATTTCTTTATGATTCTATATTATTTCTATGGTAATACATTTAATATTTTAATATTTCATAATTTGCAAATCTGCCTTCTACTAGAGTGTATGTTCCATGTGTTTTATGTGTATGTAAGCCTACTATTTAAAGCTTGATGAGTATTTAATAATGGAGGATAGATGTATCATCATAATTTTACATGAATAATTTAGATCTTAACAATGTTTTGTCCTTGAAATTTATCTGACATTGTAATAATTTCTGTAAATCATCTAACAATTATTTTTAAAAGATAATTTCTCCATATTACCTTTTCCTTTACTGACTCTTATGTTATTTAAATGTTATAGTATCTACAGAATTTGTAGGATTTTCTGTTATATTGACCTCCTTTTGGCCACCTGAGTGGCCTATATGAATGAAGGACAAATGTCATTATGCAGGAGGATGGAATTCTTAGGGAAACACCTGACGGATTAAAATATCAAAAAGGTTTGGTAGCAACACTTTCTGTTCAGCTCATTGAAGCATCTTGTTCTCGAAGCCCTTCCATGAATAATTTGAATCACTCTTTGCTTAATAGTCTATGCAGTAATATGTATTTGGGGGTAGCTCTCACTTGAGAAGACGACCCTATTCTGAAATGTTTGGTAAAACAAAAACAGCATCTAAAATATACAAGGGACTCAATGGCTGTCTTCAATATCCTTCTTTGATCTTTCAGGAAAAGGGGTTATTTTTTTTAGCCACGTTTTGTTTTGTTTTTGCTTTCTTAAATCTATACCAATTTTCGACATTAACTCAATAGGAATTTGGAGATTGAAATAAGGATGCAATCTGGGTTTGTAAATAGGCCAATATATATAATTCTTTTCCCGTGTATGTAGTCCGGGTTGTTTTACTGTGGAAGGTATATGGATTGTCTCACTTAAAAACTATTTAACCCTCTTTCTAGCTTGCCTTTCTCTAATGCAGTGACTAGAATACTAAAACTTTCATTTTCTAGAAGCCCTTGAAATGTATAAATGATTTAGATTTTGGCAAATTAGTGCTCTCACTGGAAATTTGAAGTAAAACTGTATTTAAACTTCTAAGCCCCACTAGGGAGTTGAATCTTCATTTTGAGGGTTCTCCGTTTATACATGGCAATATAAATTTGTATAGGTTTTCTCTTATTTAAAAAAACAGCTATGCTTTATATGAGAAAGAATTGGCGAGAGATAAATGTATCCATTAGGATAAATGTATCCAAAAGCAAAGGCAAGGTTCTAGAGACAGATTCTAAAGAAGCAGCTTCCTGAGTCATCTGGCAATAGTTTGGCCTTAGCTGGAGCAGAAGCTTCTTTTGCATCATGGCAGATATTGAGACATTGGGAGTCATTCCTGGAGGTCCAAGCTAGTAGCTCTCTCTTCATCTCTCCCAACAATTTAGCATTTTTTTTTTTAACTTTTATTCATTTATTGTTTTAGAGACAGGCTGGCTCTGTTGACCGGGCTGGATTACAGTGGTGCTATCATAGCTCACTATAACCTCAAACACCTCCCCTCAAGCAATCCTCTTGCCTCAGCCTCCAGATGGCTGGGACTATAGACATGCACCACCAAGCCCAGATAATTTTTAAAACTTTTCAGAGATAGGACCTTTCTATGTTGCCCAGATTGGTCTTGAACTCCTGAACTCAAGTGATCCTCAAGCCTCAGCTTCTCAAAAAGCTGGGATTACATGAGCATGAGCCACTGCATTCGGCATATTTTTATTATATAATCTATATTAAATCTCTTTATGATCAAACTATCTAGAGTGTATTTCATTTCTCTACAACCAAACCGTGATTTGTATTTTCAGCATCATAATTGTGTGAAATTGTAGTCATCTTGTAATAACATAAAAGAAATGACTTATCCTTATCTATCCATCTACACATTTTTCTTGGGAATCTGATTCTTGTAGCTAGGAGTAAAGGACAAATCCTGGACCAGGTACTTAATAAGCCCCAAATAAAAACTCTCTAATTCGTTATTCTGTAGCTTGCCTGCATAAGGATTTTAGGCACAATGTAAAAGTCCAGGACATGGTTTCTGTGTTTGTGCTTTTGTAGCTCACATAATGTGAAGTATGCCCTTCTTAGTATCTTTACATTTTTTTTAAATGCAATGTGAGCTCCTGTAACGTATTTCAAAAAAGCCAATCCCTTTCCTCCTCTCCTGCCCGACCTAAATTACTTTAGGAAATTTGAATCTGGTATATTTAAATTCATCCATTTTAAAATAATATTTCTAGGAATTATATCATTTGATAACAACACATTTACTACAGTCATATTTGTAAGAATTATATTATAAACAAATAACATAGACATACAATTCCAGTAATGTTTTTAGAAATTATATTAGAAGCTAATATTACAAACTGTGCATCATTCTAAGCATTTTCGCATTTAACTCTGCCAAAACTTTTTGTAGGTAACAACCTATCTGGCTTGTTAACCTACTTGGACATCCCCAAAGTTGACACAAAATGATACAATTGTCCAAATGATGAAAAGGAGAATTTTGTCATTAAGGACAAAGCCTTTTTAAATTCTTTTTAGGAAAGTAAGCCTCGTAACAGTGTCTGTTTCTGAGCTCATTATTGCGGAGAGTTACAAGCATTTCTTTTACGATCCTACTTGTCTTGTAGCTTTATCCCAGCTGCCTGTACAGCTAATTCCATGGAATAATAATAATAATAATACTATTTAAGTTAAATTGCCACAGACTAGATATTTACAGATGTGATTTGCACAAACAGCATAAACGGTAACCACGACTTTGTATGATTTTTAGCATTAACATCAACACTCTATCAAAATTATCACCAGGTTTATTTATGAATAAATTGTGAGGCTCTGTGTATACTCATTTCCTGGTACCAGATTCTTCCCTGGATGGGTTGAGGGAAAATAAGTGGGCTGAGCATGCACAGTGTGCCAGATGAAGGCATGTGAAAGGAAAGACTCCACAAATGTTACCAGTTGATTTTACCAGTTAACCTCAGTCATTGGACATTTTCCTGTTTTATGATGGATGACCAGTCCCCCTGGACATATTATAGGAACTTAAACTGTTATGAAATAACTTACCTTTAGGCTTACACTTCCTAAGTGGCTGATTCTACTGTTTATTAATTCTTTCAATAACAGTCCCCTTATATTTCGATGCTCAGATTTAAAATTTTACCTCAACTTATGTTTTTCTACTGTTGGACTGTGTTTTAAAAATTACGTTGTTTACATAATTTAGATCTTCCTCTGATTTGGAAGAGATGGGCCATGACAAATTCTCCTGCCAAATATATGATAAATGTCTGTGATTTGGATGCTGAATTTGCCTGGACACAAAAATGTAAAAAGCTGAATGGCCATCTCCCATTAAGCAGGACAGGATCTAGAGTAGGGTAGGAAATAAATTGCTGTTTTCATGCATTCTCCTTTCTGGGCTTTTAATGACCTCATTTAATTCTTTAGTAACAGATATATCCAGCAAGGGGGAAAAAAAAAAAAAGACACACAAGAGACTCTGCGAATGGCCACAGGGGAGGTTGATAGTTCTTTTCTACCAGGGATCAAATGTTCCTGTTGTTTCCTCTTTCAAATCCCAGTGTAGGTTAAAGGACTGGGTCAAAGACATTTTTATATTTCTCCTATGTGGTACATTTGCTGCAAGTCAGAGACACCCTCCAAGAACAGGAAGATTAGACACATGAATGCTATTTTGGTAGACTGAGTGTGGATCATACACAGACTTTAACTTTTAATAAAATCTGTTAATATTTCTTGAGACTTCTTAAAAAACACCTCCGGTAAAGTTTTATAAGATGTATATTTTATGGACAATCTATGAAAAGATGGTTTAGACATAGAAAAGAAATGTCCAAAGCTTTTTAATCTTCATAGTTCAAACGATTTAAAGAAGCATTTAAATGATCCAGGTCTTTTTATAGATAAATGATGGTGAGACAGTATAAGTGATTTATTTACAGGCTTGCTATTGGCTGGCTTGAACCCACATTCTAGTCTACAGCCATTAGGTTTCAATTGAGCTATTCACCAATTTTAAATGCATTTTAATAATTTTCTCTATAATATGCATATTTCATGGAACTTACAAGCCATTATAACAGCACAGTGTGTAATGGGTAAAACGATAACTTGTCCAATTATGTTCAGTGATATCACTCTTTGTTCCTTTAAAAGTGTTCCTTTAAGTCAATTCATCAACATTTGATTTTATTGCAGCTCAGAAAAAATCATAGGCACATTTACATTTATAATAAAATGTCCTGCAAATCACCAATTTAATCATCTTAGAGATTGTTTCCATATATAAAATCCTGTTTTACAATTTGTAAAACTTTGAAAAGACTATTTCATGTGTCATAAAATGTTTTTACTGAAATAACTATCTTCCCTGAATTTGAGGATTCTGGTAATAGATTAAAATTCAAATAATTTATAGCAATATGTTCTAGTTTATAATTGTCCTTCAACAGCATCAAATCAAATATAAATTACTAAAATAGTCTATCAAGTTAATACACGAACTTGAATTAAGCACATCTCATTTAATATTCAAGGAAGCATCACCTGAGAGTAATTTATCTGTAATACTAAATTTGAATACAAAAATGTAAAAAAGTGTTTGAATAAAGATAAATGTATTCTCACTGAATCACACTGTATAGTCATAGATATATTACACTTATAAGAAGTTATTTTATTTTTTTCAAAACATGAATAGTAAGGGATTTCTTACCGGATTTACCATTTTCCTCCACAAATATTGCCAGGAAGTATAGAGTAAAATTAGTCAATAGGGAAGGTCACCTATTAGTACTAGGAACTATATGTGTGCATTTTATTAGTTACAATAATTCTACTGGCAAGTACAGTATTTTAATTCCCATTTCATTTATGAGTAAACTGGGGCTTAAACCAGTTTAAGCTGGGGCTTGACCATTTCCAAGGCCAAACTCATACGAATTGATATTCAAGTTGATGTTAGTTTTACTCCAACACATGTTTTCTCACTAGTCATTTCTGTCTTTCTGTTTTAAATTCAAAAAGAACTTAAATAGTAATACATAAATGTTACAGATATTGAAAATGTTTTAGATATTTAATAAAAATGATGATAAAAATGTGGTAAATAGAAGATATATGTTATTCAGCATTAATCAAGAATAAAGATTTCATTAGGTAAAGTCTGGAATTAACTTTGAAATAATTATGACCGGTAAGTAGGTAGGAACATAAAAGATATATGAACTGCTGAAGTTGGGTGATGAGTACGTTCAGTTCATTAATCTCTGTTTTTGTGTATGTTTATAATTCTCTATAATTAAAAAATGTCAGAATAAATCTAGATTACCAAAAGGACTCAATGACACAGGAAAATCCTATAATACTGTTTTTTTAAAAAAGGGAAAGTTGTTACAACTTATGATTGTCCTCTCTCTTTTTAATCTGTCTATTGTCTTCTCTCTTTTTGAATCTATCTCTGGAAAAAAATATACCAGAAGACAAAAATGGTCTCTATCCATGGCAGAATGTAATAGAATAGTTACTATCTTTCTATTTTTTTCTATTTTGTGTACCTAGTACCCTGTACACGGATTGTTGTTATTTTACTTGGAAAAATAAGAACAATTAAAATGACTAAGTATTACCATTTTTATTTCAAAATTCTTAAAATAATGGAAAAGAGAATAAACTAAGTAAAATACTAAATTTGCCCAGATAAGTTTATTAATTACTATGAAATAAGAAACTCAACTAATTTATAATTATTGTATATTCAAAACAATCAGTTATTTAGAAACTTAAATGTTATTCTTGAATTAACTGACCCGTGAGTGTGGAGTGTGTATGTTTAACATATGATAGTGAAATTGTTGACTTTATCTAAATTAATCATTTGTTCTGAGTACAAACAGAAACTTTTCAAATGGCATTAAAAATAAATTTATTTATGAATTTATTTGTAATTTATGTAAATTTCAAAAAATCTAAGGAAAATGTTCGTTGATGTTTAGATTATAGAGAAGGGCAGTACAAAGAGTGGTCATCAATACAGTGTAAATATATGTTCTTTGCATACTTGACCTTCTGCATGTAAAAATGATGCAATTTTAAAGGGAGACAAATTACTTTGTCCAGATAAAACTACCAGTTAAAATGGTAAGAACAGATTGTTTCATGATATTAAAGAAAATACAGTTTCAAAAACAATTTCTACATTTGCATTTAGGGAGAGTTTATAAATACTATCGTTTACTTTCAGTTAAACAAATGGCTAAAATATTAATATAATAAGACAAAGAACGCCATTAATGCTCTCCAAGGTTGATCGCTGTTAATGCCCATTCTTCCTCCTCTTCTTTTTAATCTTCTCATTCTCTTGGGTGATTCAAATCAAGCTTCCTCAAAGTCCATCTCTCCCTTGTTCTGTGTCCACTAATAAGCAACACTTCCATTTTCCCAGGATTCTCAGGGACCACTCTAGACAATCAGTGTCAATATAATTTGAGCCTGTCTTCAATGTCACATGAAAAAACTGGCTGCATAACTTGCATGGTTCAGGACAATATTCTTCCCATTAAGAGGCATAAAAATTATATCTTATTATATATTTTACCCAGTGCCTTATCAGAATTGATGGTACCTTCCCCCACTATGCTACAAAATAATTAAGAACAAGATTTTTGTTTTTAAAGATACAAGAAATTATTGAACACATGAAGGTATTCAAAAGCCATTTGTCAAACTATGAATAAATGAATTTTTAAATAATTGATTGGACTGATTGATGGATGCAAGGATTTAAAGTATTGTCCTTTCTTTGAAATTAAACAAGGTGTTCTTTAAAATTTAGTCAGGTAAAAGAGAAAAGAAAATTATACTGTAATTAAGAATTTCATGCAAATATGAACTTTAAAAGGGCAAACACATTTCTTTAACCCAAATATATGCTAGGTTTTAATTGGATGGCTGTACTTGACCATCTTCCAGACTCTTGCACAAATGATGCTGTGAATGAGAATGAGGGTTGCTGCCAAGGTCACCTCAAAAATGATTTATAGTTCCTTTCCCCAAAAATGTATTAAGAGCTTGCTTGGAGAATTAATTTTATAGCCAGTTATAGCATAAAATCACCTCTACATGAGCTCTCTGTTTTTCCTAGACACCAAAACTTGGGTGATGTATATTTCTGTAAGTGCTTACCCCCTTCTAAATAGGAAGGATTGAAAATAAGATAAGCATTTTACAACAGTAAAATAATTTACGCATGCTGGCCTCAATATTTTTATTTGTAGCCCAAGGAGAAGGTTGGGCTATGGAGTCTCAAAGACTCCTTTCAGCAATAAAATTCTTTCTTTAAGTCATTTCAGACTGAAGAAAAGGGAATGTTTACCAATAGGCTCCTAGATTTGCTTTTATCTAGTTAAATATGTTAAAACTATTGGCTGAAGCATTCCCCTTGCCTTGATATTCCCATTCAAGGCTATTCTAGCAGGACATTAAATAATTTTTATTTGCAAATGCATATTAGCTTTCTCTTTTTATTATAATATTGATAAAACTAAAAACTTGAAAAACTTGAAATACGTATTCTGATACATAGAATATTTAATGCTGAAGTCTGATTTAGATGATCTTCATCAGTTAACAGAATCACATTACCTCGTTCTATTTTGGCATTGGAAGCAAATATATTCTGGTTTTGAAACAAATTTAACTTTGTACCTATGCTTTAATAGATTATTATTAAATTCATTTTCTTCCATAATTAATTGATAGTGAAAGAAAAGCAACTTGGGAATATCAGAAACATTGGCTTGAAGTCTATCACATTTGAGTCTCAAGTTTTTTGTTTTTGTTTTTATTTATTTATTTATTTTTTGCTCTGTTTGAGAAAGTGAGAAAATGAAGGCAAATTAAAAAAGGAAACCCCTGTTATGTTATTTCTTTCTTTCTTGTTTTTTTTTAATGAATAGTTTCCGATAGCTAAAAACACCATTCAAGAATCAATGTTTTTTTATTAATTTGAATTCAAAAGTAGTGAGTGATAACTTCCAAGTTTTTTTCTATACATGCATCACAGACATAGATATCAAGTTGGTAATTTCTTTAGGGTTGCATGGAAATTAAAAATTGCTGATATAGGCTGGGCACAGTGGCTCACACCTGTAACTCCAGCACTTGGAGAGGCCTAGGTGAGAGGATCGTTTGTGCCCTGGAGTTAGAGACCAACCCGGGCAACACAGCAAGACCCTGACTCTACAAAATATGTTTTAAAAAAATTAGCCAGGCATGGTGGTGTATGGTGTATGCACCTGTAGTCCCAACTTCCCAGCAGGCTGAGGCTGGAGGATCACTTGAGGCCAGAAGTTAGAAATTACAGTGAGCTATGATGGTTCCACTGCAATCCACCCTGGGGGGACAAACTGAGATCCTGTCTCAAAAATAAAATAAAATAAAATAAAAAAGCCGATATAATTGCATTTACTAATTATTATTGCTATGGTTTGAATGTGTTCCCCCCCCCATCAAATTCAGATGTTAAAACCTAATGGCCAATGTGATGATAATAAGAGGTGGGAGCCTTGAAAAGGTGATTAGGTCATGAAGGCTCTTTCCCGCCCCCCATAAATGAGATTAAGACTCTTATAAAAGAGGCTTCACACAAAGTTCAGCTCTTTTGCCCTTCTACTTTCTCCATTTGAGGACACATCAACAAGGTGATATCTTGGAAACAGAGACAGCAGTCCTAACCAGATGCCAAACTTGCTGATGCCTAGATCTTTGACTTTCCAGCTTCCACAACTGTGAAAAAATAAATTTCCATTCTTATAAATTACACAGTCTTAGGAATTTTGTTATAGAAGCACAAATGGACTAAGATATTTACCTTTCAACAAATTTTTCCCTATCTGAATTAATGTTTTTCAGAGTCCTATATATTGATGTCTTGTGCTATGCATTGCATCCACTCAACACAAGGTAATGCAGATGACATCAATAGCTGGAGTGGATGTGATTTTATTGCTCAGTATAAGCATGCCAGTTTATGTTCAAATTTGTAATTTTTCACATATTCACACTAATTGATTTCAAAACGAAAAGAGTTAATAATAATATCCTTATTCTATTACTTAAAAGCAAATTAACTGTAACTTCTTAGAAGCATAATATGACAATAAGCAAAGTTATTTGCTTAATTGAAGGTCCAGTCATAAATTGCTTAATGGACTAATACTTTTATTGATTGCCCAAATTGCATCCAATAAATTATATTTTAGGAAATTATTCCAATTTATAAAATTAGAGTAATAGCAGTCAAAACATTTGGGAAGAATTAAAACGTTGATATAAGGAAAAATTACTTCAGCGTACTGAAAATTTGAATTTATTGCATTTGGTAAAAAATTGCTAAACTGAGAAAGACTTGAGCTCTGCACTAGAATTTGACTTGAAATATTTTTTATGGGGATTGCATAGATCAGAATTCATGCTTTAAACAAAACTGTTCTATAATTCAATTTTCAAACAAACTTATATTTAGGTCTGATAGCAAATAGCTGAACGAAAACAATTTGCTGAAATGCTAAAATTAAACATGATGAGAGACAGTAGGAATTTCATTTTCTACTTGTTGTAATAACCGTAGGGAGAGAAATGTTTGGCAGATGTTGTACAATGAAATTATAGTACCTTTGAATGAAATACTTGACAAATCTCATTTTATTCTGGCAGCATGCATAAGGAGAACTAGATTAAAAATCACTGCTTCTTATAAGCTATTGACTCTCACACAGGTAAAAAACATTGCTTCAGTTTTGCATTCTCAGAAAGGTTCATGAACTAGGTTTTACAGTTAAGTTACTTCTTTCAATAAAATCTTGGAGACTTAGAATATATATATAACTTTTTCTTTGAAAACTTGATTGATAGAAAAGCTTGTTTTTCCTTAAAGAAAAAAAAGGAGACAAACCTGTATGGAACACCTATTACATGTTAGACACTTTGCTATTTTCCTTGTAAAAAGGTAGGGTTCTTCTGTGGTCATAGGCACTACAGTACTGTCCACCAAAATTTTTTGAGAAGTTAGAAATATTCTGTCTTCATTGCCCACTTTGGTAGTCACCAGCCACCTGTGTTATGAAGCACTTGAAATGTAGATAGTTTGAGCAAGGGATTGAATATTTAATTTTATTTAATTTTTCTTATTTCAAATTTATGTAGCCACATGTTGTAGTGGTATATGATACAACATGTTGGACATCACAGCTCTCCAGCCAGACCTAACCTCCCTGTTTTCTATGTGTCATGTGACTTCTTCAGGTCTCCATTTTGTTATCTATAAAATGTGAACACAATATAGACCATCTCTCCAGGTGTTGCATGGAAAAAGTGAACTTGTGAATAATGCAGCCACATAGTAAGCCCTAAACATGTTTTCTATAAAGTAGTTCTTATAAAAGACTGCTCCCTAGGCACTATTTTAAAGAAGAGGAAGTGGAGTAGATATATTTTTTCAATTGCCAAGGGTCACAGTCCTACAGGTGCTGGCAATAGTACCTGCAAAAAAATGATGTAACTCCTACTATTTATTCTATAGTTTTTCCACATGGACTGACATGGCTGCCAATATTGATGAGTGTTGTTACTTTTACCATCTTTAGTGGTCTTTACTCTTATTTTTTTCTGTACATCATAGAACCCACACAGTCCTCTTGCTGCTGGACATTTCTGCAGTTTAATTCCCATGAAGGCCCCTTCTGTCCTCACCAATCTTGATGCACTGGGTGTACGATGGTGCTATGATGAGGGCCCACCAAACACCAAGAGGGCTCTTTAGATTCGAATATTTGAAGGAGAATTGTGAAACAGTTCTTTTACCTTCACTTCAACCCAGACACAAGACAGACCAGGGTGGTTTGAGCACGTAGCTGACTCAATTGAGAAACACCAGGCAATAATCAGGATCACTCTTACCCTCTTACTATAGGGTTTAAAAATTGGACCTATATCTTTTTTCTCCTGAAGACCTCTTTTGCAGAAGGCTATGTAGTGATTAACAAAAAGGAGATGCTTATAGGATCTGCCTTACCAATTTATCAACCATAAATCTTATCCTATATTTCTGATTCCTCTAATCGAAAAGGCTTTAATTTTTCTTTTCACTTAACCAAACTTCAGACTTTAGTCTTCTTGACTTTAGGCCCCTGATCTCTTTTCTTAAACCAATTATTTTGGGAAACTTAAAATTTTAAATTCTTTCTCTACTCCTTTGTAATGTAAATCTTTTTAAAGTCTTTTGGTAGCTTTACAAGGCAGAACAATCTTCCTCAAGGACATTGGAGCCCTCTCATTCAAATACGATCATTAAGGAAGATAGTGTCCACATCTCCAATCATTCATTGAACCAATGGTAGGAATCTAACTCCCTTAAGTATCATGCTCCAGGTTGTAAAACTATCTCCTGTCATGAAGATAGAAGAAAGTTTACTTTTTCTTTGGTTAAGGAAAATAGCAAACACAGAGGGCTTACAATTTCTCAACTCCCACTCCCACTCAGCTTTGTAGAGCTGAGTACTCAAACTTGGTCTATGATGTCTTACCTATCATTGGACATAGTATTGGAATAAAACCAACTTCTGTTTGTTCATTTTGTCTGCTGAGATATCTTCTTTAACATGCAAATATATGATTTTTATTTTCTTCTCCAGAAGAGGTATGAAGAAAATATATGATTTTTTTTAATAAGAAAGCATCTATCTTTAAAGAACTACATAACATGGAGGATATATTTAGCTAGTGGATAGTGAGGTTAGGGCACCTACAGTGAAGCAAACATTGTACATTTCTTTTTAACCATCTTTCCTTTTCTCACAAAAATCTACAGCAGCTGTTAGATCTCTCTTCTCTCTTTCTTTTCTATAAACCTTTCAGTTGGAAATTACCTTCATTTATGCTAGCTTTGGATTAAAATTCTGAATTTATATGGAATACCTTCCATTAGCATATTCTTCTAATCCTCACAAAATCTAGGTAAGTGTAATATATATATAATACTCTCTGGCAAATAATTTCAATTTTATAATTATTATAACACTAGAAAACACTTATGATGCAAATAATTACCTTATAAGTCAAATTATAAAAAATACAAAAATGAAATTGCTAAATAAAAAATATCTGCAACATAAAAACACCCAAGTAGCACCTATGTTTGGTTCATTATACATAGCTTTTAGGTATCATTTTGAAAATATCTGTGTCAAAAATAAAGTTCATTTGGTACTATAAATGTCCATTTGAGAACACTAAACCAATGGAAAATATAAACATTATTTGGATATAATATTTTTGGAGTGAATTATAAATCTTTTTCTAAAATATTTGCATTATCCAAAGTTTTGTTCTCTTTCCTCCACCCCCAGCCCCTTGTCATAGACTATTGTGCTGCTATAACAGAATTTCTGAGACTGGGTACTTTATTAAGAAGAAATGTATTCCTTCACCATTCTGGAGATTGGGAAGTCCACGATCAAGGTTCTGGCATCTGGTGAAGGCCTTCTTGCTTCATCCTCACTTGGCAGAAGGAGGAAGGGCAAGAGGACACCCTCTCCCTCTGTCATGCTTCATTCTAAGGGAACCTTCACAAGGAAAGAGCTCTCATGGCCTAATTGTCTCTTAAGGGCCCCACCTCTTAACACTATTACCTTGGTAACACCTGAATTTTAAGAGAAGGCACATTCAAACCATAGCACACTATATCCTCTGATTGATATTTTCATGCATAATGCATTCAACTAGGTTATAGTATACTGAAAATTTCAAATTATGTTTCTTTCAAGAACATTTTCTTAGCTCCAAAGGTAAAGATATATGTACAATAAATGTATGTGACATCCCCAATTGGGTTTTCTATAAGCACTTGTTTCATTCTTGGTCCACTAATGCAGGATTAAATATGGAAGGATTATATTAGGGAAAATGCTACAGACAGAAAATGGGGAGGAAATCAGATAAGACAAGGAAAGCTGTTAAAGTTTGATGCTAGTTTTATATGGAATGAAGGAATGACTAGAGGTAGGTCAGGAGCAAGCCACCTAGACCACCAAGCACACTAAGGAAAATTAGAGAAGCCTAAAGCGGAATCCTGTAGTCATCCATCAGTGGAGTCCTCAGACTTCCAGAAATGAGCTGCCATATTATCCCTGTCATGTTCATCCACTAGTTGGGACCATACCTGGGTGCTGTGGCCTCACAGTCTCAGCAAAAACTCAAACATTTGATTTCTGAGAGCAACAGCTAATGCCCTTGATCAATGACACTCCCTGATGTTGGAGTCTTCTTCAGGTGAAGGCATTTTCATGCTCAGGACACACCTCATTCACATTTACCTGCTTATTTTAGTTAGTAATTTTTTTAGTACCTTTAGCCTAAACATGCAAGAGCTAAAAGCTATTAATCTGTCTCCTCAAAAATCTTTCCTCTCTGGTGGGTCCACAAATGTTTTATTTAAAGGTTAAGATAGTAAATCTTTTCATCTTTGAAGGCCTACAGTCTCTGTTGCTGCTGTTTTAATACAAAAGTATCCATTGAAAGTGCATAAGCAAAGGGGCATGGCCATTTTCCAATAAAACTTTATTTACAAAAACAAGTGGCCCACAAGATTTGACCCATGGCATGTAGTTTGCTAATCCTTGCTCTAGACACTTATCAAATATTACTAGGCAGTGCAATGATAACAATCTTACTGATTTTGCTGCCTCCAGATTTTAATTATTCCACTCTTTACTAAATGCAAGACATATTTCATCAGTTAGAACATCTAAGTATGTAACTGACTTCCTCCAAACATAGCAACTTTATTAACCTTGGGTATGTTTAAACATAATACATGAATTTAGTGTGGCTACTTGCCATAAGAACTTGAAAATGGGATATGTTTTCCAAAATATTAGGCTGACTTCTTACTGTGTTAAAAGTGAGTATTCTATGAAATTTTTTGTGACTTCAAAGAGAGCCTAGGGAAGAAATTGAAATCATATTCTTTTATGGTCCTTAAAATGACATTATTAAAATAATCTGTAAAGATTTAGATCTGGAATTTGGATTAGTTAAATGGATAGTTTTTCAAAGATACGTATTATACTTATTTATGCCTATAGCAATTCAAATGCATTAAAAGAATAAACTTATATTTAGTGTGTATGATCCATGAAGCCAGAGAAATTGAAATGTAGAAAATAAAAATAGATCAATGCTGGAGGCCAGTGCAAAAAGAAAGTTAAAGAATATGGCACAGGATAAAAAACAAATAAATCCAGGCATAAAACTAAAGGGATTCCCATTTTAAAAATTGTGTTAAATAAATGAGTTTATATATAGGGCACATAAAACATGACATAGGCTGGGCGTGGTGGCTCATGCCTGTAATCCTAGCACTCTGGGAGGCCAAGGCGGGTGGATCACTAAAGATCAGGAGTTTGAAACCAGCCTGAGCAAGAGCGAGACCCCATCTCTATTAAAAACAGAAAGAAATTAATTGGCCAACTAAAATTATATATAGAAAAAATCAGCCGGGGATGGTTGCACATGCCTGTAGTGCCAGCTACTCAGGAGGCTGAGGCAGAAGGATTGCTTGGGCCCAGGAGTTTGAGGTTGCTGTGAGCTAAGCTGATGCCATGGCACTCTAGCCTGGGCAACAGAGTGAGACTCTTTCTAAAAAAAAAAAAAAAAAGGCATAATAATCATACATGCTTTCCTTTGCTTTATCTAATAAGCATAAAAAGAAAAACTTTTTTTGTTTGTTTTTTACAAACTGGAAGGTTTATGGACTATTGAAATTAATGGTTTAAAATTGAAATCTAAGCCTGGAGTGAGGGAGAGAAGTCGAAAAGTAGATAATTCCCTCTTGAGAACTCTGCCCCAAAGGCTTAGTACCTGGAGCTACAGGATACCTGTAATATACACACAAGCAGAAAATGTGTCTAATATGAGGAACTGGTGAAAAGGACCTAGAAATTTCTTTATCCATGCCCTACTCCAGGTCACTAACCCATCCACCTTCCAGTCAAGAATGAGGGGTTTATTCTATGGGGTGGGGGTGGGGGCGTAGAGATATGTAGCAGTCCAAGATTATGGACACCAGTCCCAGCTGAGGGCAGTGTGAATCAGATTAGTAAAAGTCAACCAACTGAACATGGAGACCACTGTCACCCTACTTTCCCTAAACTTTCAGGATAGCAACAGACAGAATTTTGCTTTACAGAGTAGAAATTGTAATATTATTCCCTGGAAAAAATTGGCCATACACAATGATTCTAAAATACAAATATTTACAGAGCCCACAAAGAAATGTTGTGCCTGCCCAATAGTAATATAAAGAAACATACCGTCTTAGTTCATTTTGGCTGCTATAGCAAAATGTCATATACTTACTTGGTGGTTTGTAAACAGAAATTTATTTCTTATAGTTTTTGAGGCTGGGAAGCCCATGATCAAGGTACCAGCAAACACTGCACCTGGAGAGGTCCAAATTTCCGTTCATAGATGGTATCATCTCTCTGTGTCCTCACATGGCAGAACAGGCCAGCTCTAAGGTCTCTTTTATAAAATAATAATTGTATGCATGAGGGCTCTGCCTACGAAGGGCCCTACCTCCTAATACTATCTCCTTGTATTACAACATATGAACTTTGGCTGGACACAAACATTCAAGCTATAGCACCTATCAATCAACAGCCCTGTCAAGGTATACAGAGCTTTATTTCCATCTTTGATGTCTTACTCATAAATAGTAACAAAAACCATTGATTACCAAACATTCAAGAAAAATATCTAACATGAAAAGTGTAAATAACAACAAATAAAGCTAATAATAAAAAAAGGAACTTGTAGAGAATAGAATCAATGAAGGGTCAAAAATGCCAAAATAAATGAAGTTAAAGAAATAGTCAAGAGATCAGAAACAAAATATCTACATCAGGAATTCTGATTTCTACAGATGTCCTTGATTTACCTACTCCACTGCAGATGTATTAGAAAAACTGAGAATAAAAACAGCATGTGTAAATTTATATCTGTATACGCCTGCAAATCCTATGATATTAAAGTAAAATATATATGCATGACTTCTTATTATAACTATCATACAGATGTAAATTTGCCTTAAGAAAAGAATAATAACTGAAAAATTTGAGAATTAGGCTGATGAAACTCATAAATTCTGTAGCATATTTTTTAACTCCTGAGGTATTATATAGTAGTTTTCATATCAGAGAGTGAGCAAGTTATCATTATGGAGTTATTTCAAATAAAAGCTTGTTCCAATTGAAATTGTTCCTGCTTAAGCACATTGGAGAAGAAAATAATCCAGTTTTTCTTTTTTGTTTTTTTTTTTTTTAGTATAGAACAAAGGTACTTGGTGAGATAGAAGTCGTGATTAAGGCTGACAAAAATAAATAAACAAATAAATAAACAGAACTTTGTTTTTGTTTCAGTGAGTTTTTAAAAGTGTCAAAAAAAAGAGGCTACCAGAAAAAGAATTAAAAAGGTTTGTAATCTTCACAACTGGCTGTCAAATTTCTCCATCTCTTCCCATATGCATGTATTATAAAATTTCTTTTGTTCCTTAAAAAGTTATTATATATACTATATACTATAATATATAGTAATGTGCTGCACTAAATATCAATAACATTGAAGATAGATTTTTATATTGATGTAATTCAGGTGTGTATCAGTGGGGAGATAAAAGAACTGAACTTGTAGTTCCAGGAGTTAGAATCAAAACAAAGCATGTGGATTTTTGTTATTTTTCCTAATAAAATTATTATACACCTCAGAGGAGAAGCTTGGGTTTCAAATGTTCTTTTTCTTTATAGAGATACAGTGAAACAAGAATGTAAAGCAAGTTTCAGACATAGATGATGGCACAAAAGCGTACAATCAGTCTCTTGCAATAAAGACAAATCTGCCAATTATGTGTATAAATGTGTTGTATATACAATGCATTTTTTTTTTTTACTGAGAGTTTAAAGTCACTTTTAGATTCTTTGGCTCCATTTGATTCTAAAATTTTAATTTTGTATAATAATTTATTTGTTTGGCAAATATACTGAAAACCATTTTTTCTTTTTTTATAACTAATATTCTTAGATTACCAACAGACATGTCCCTGATTGTCCTCACTGGTATTATAGGTGATTGTAAAGAATAAAAGAGATAACTTGGGTGGAACTTCCTATACAATTCCACTCTGAAATGCAAACCATTTTGTTGCTCTTTTCATGGTGATGTGTTTCCCTGTGTTTTTTTCCCTGTAAAATAATATTGCTGATAGTTATCTGATAAATTTTAAACTAGACCTTACTGTAGCATTTTTAATCAAAACGCTTTAAATACAATAAAAGGAAAAAAGAAACCGAGCCGGGGATACCAGGAATGAAAGTCAGTTTGAAGAAACGGGAGTGGTTTGATAGTGCTTCTCAGACTTCTATTAGTCCCACCCCTCCCTCAGAGAATATCCTCATTCTTTCATCTTTTTTTTCCCAGCAGTCATGTGCATTTTAATCAGTTTTACTTCCTATAGTTTATTCCTCTAGTTTACTTTGAACACTTTATGTATATTAAATATAAAGCAACATGACACCCATCACTGAGAACTAGTGTTCTGCCCTCTTCTTTTTCTCTTTTTCTCTCTCTCTCATTCCAGGATTTCCAGCATTGATGCTGCTAGCAATTGAGACTCTGCCTTTGTCTGCATTTTTTTTTCATTTATAATCTTAATTCTTGATATCATTGATGCCAAAAAATGAGACAACATTCCAGTTCTCTTAATTTGCAGCTTAGAATTCATAGTATTTTTGCTGTGATGTTGGTTTGTGTTACTTCTGCGGTAAACTAATCATTTCCAATTAAAATAATTCACAGTCTTTAACATAGTTCAGAATATATTTATCACTATCATGTTTATTTCTGTTGGAAGGAAATCACACTGATTTGATTAATAATCTCCAGTTATATAAAAAGCTTATATTTTATAAGTCCACTTGACTTTTCTTTAATAGCATCAAGTAAAAACCGTCTTTGAAATTTGAAAGCATAGGCCTTATCTCAGTTTAGCTTGGTACTCATTAGATGTTACCATACTCAATTCCAGATCACCTGTTTTAAAACTAAGGAACCAATAATAACCAACAGTTATTATTTATTTATAATTACATCTTTCTTATAATGAAGGGCAGAAAAATGATATAAATGTATAAGTCACATTCACTGGACATATATTATTTTGTATGTGTACTATAATATGTATTTAAAAATTAAACATAGTCTGTGACTTGTTTCATGTTTTAACTTGCTTGTCTCTGCCCGGGCACACACTGGTAATGTTAAACATAATTCAAAGTGAGAATGATGTCACATTACAAGATATTATCAAATTCCTGTTGAAGACAAATGTTAATATGGTTTGGTAAAATGATCTATTATAGAGAGATCAAACAAAATTAAAAATGGTGAGTTAGGAGAAAAACGTGTTTAAATTGAAGTCAGGTGCTATGCCAAAGTTTTCAGTTTTTCTCGTTGACTCTTTTCAGTAGGGTGAGGTGAGTTTCAACATTGCTCTTTTACAGATGAGAAAATCAAGCCCAGGTGTATCTGATCTGATGTCTGCGATTCAGTCAACATAAAAAGTCCAGTTTGTTCCATACGCTAAAAGATAATCAATGAACTTAATGTTTCTGCCCTCCCAAAATTCATATGTTGAGATTATAACCCCCAATGTGATGGTATTAGGAGGTGGAGCCTTTAGGAAGTAATTAAGTCATAAAGGTAGAGCCTTCATAAAGGGACTTGTGCCTTCTAAGGAGAGAGAAGAGAGCTACCCTTTTTCTGCCAAGTGAGGATACAAGAAGTCAACCATGTGTAACCTACCTCGAAGAAGGCCCTCTCCAAAACCCGTCCACGCTGACATCCTGATTTCAGATTTCCAGCCTCCAGAACTATGAGAAATTAATTTCTGTTGTTTATAAGCTGCTGCGTTTAAGGTATTTTGTGGCAGCAGCCCAAGCTGGCAAAGAAACATACTCAGTCAAGGGCAGGGGGCTAATTTGATAAGCACATGCTCTGACTTTATTAGAAGGGAGGGGGAATAAACCTGGGCAGTTCAACTTATGAAATTTGAAGCAGGCATCCGTGTTTCGCATCCAGTAAGTCTCAGTGGAATACACTTGGAAGTGAGAATCGGAGCTACATAAATATCCACTGCCCATCAAAAGACTAAAAAATGTCCCCATTGACATTGGTCAGTAAGGATCAGATTAACTGTTGAAAATCATATCCATCTGACTATAAGCCCATACTTCTTCTCCAGGTCTGCACCACAAATGAACACACCAGAATTTTGTACAGTTGAACCTTGGATGATATATGGGTATGAACTACATGGGTCCACTTAGATGTGAATTATTTTCAGCCTCTGCCACTGCGGAGACAAGAAGGCCAACCCCAACACTTCCTCCCCGTGCTCAGCCTGTTCAAAGTGAAGACAATGAGGCTGAAGACCTTTATCATGATCCACTTTCACTTAATAAATAGCAAATATATTCTCTCTTCTTTATTATTTCCTTAATAACATTTTCTTTTTTCTAGCTTACTTTAGAAATATAGTATATAGTACATATGCAAAATATGTGTTAATCAATGGGTTTGTTATTAGTAAAGCTTTCAGTCAATAGTAGGCAGTTAGTAGTTAAGTTTTGGGGGAGTCAGAAGTTATATTTTGATTTTTGACTGGGCAAGGGGTCAGTGTCTCAAGCCCCACATTGTTCAAGAGTCAACTGTACTTGGTTTTGCTTTTATTTTTCATAGAATTTTCATCTCTGTAGAGGTCTAAATATATGATGTGACAGTGATGATACTACAAATTTTCAAACTTTTTTTTGTGTGAAAATTTCTCAATTGGTTCCTTAGTTTTAAAACAGGTGATTAATGTTATACAACTAAAACTACAAAATATTTTAATTCTTCATATTTATATTTATGGCATGTAAAACCATAGAGTAAGTAGTACATTATTCAATAAATTACATAAATATTTACAGTATAAAATGCATCTACATTCTTTTTCTCCAGATTATAGCTAATTAAAAGAAAAGAATGAAATCATGTCTTTGAAGCAACATGAATAGAACTGGAACAACAAGTCAGATACAGAAAGACAAATATCACATAATTTTATTTATAAGAGGGAGCACATGGACATGGAGTTTGGAATGATAGACAATAGAGGTTCAGAAAGGTGAGGGGGTGAGAGGAGGGTGGATGATGATAAATTAATTTATGGGTACAATATATGTTATGCAGGTGACGGATAACCTAAAAGCCCTGGCTACACCACTATTCAATATAGCCATATATCAAAATTGCACATGTACCCCATATATTCATACAAGTTAAAAAAAATGTGTATCTTAAAAAGAGAAAGTTAATGTGGCCTATTAATTTTACATATTTTGACCGTTCTCTGTATAAATCAAGACAGGTAAATTATCCTATGCAAACAAATTAACCTTGAAATTTGTGTTGCAACATACCAAAATTTCATCTTTTACTGACACATTTCTAATGAGGTTAGAAGAGTTCTACTTAAATATTTCTCAAGATTAAGTTTATATAGGCTTCATCATCTTGTGTTATGACCATCTCAAAATGTGACGCAGGATTAGCCATATCAGAATAAGAGAAAAAATAGAGAGCATTTTACATTTGTCAGCTGTCTCTTATCTGCAGTGACTTAAGCAATTTCCACTCATGGCTATTAAATACTTAGCAGCACAATTAACAATTGCAAAAATGTAGAAACAACCCAAGTACCCGTCAATACCTGAGTGGATTAATAAAATGTGGTATATGTATACCATAGAGTTCTACTCAGCCACAAAAAAACAATGGTGATCTAGCACCTCTTGTATTACCCTGGTTAGAGCTGGAGCCCATTCTATTAAGTGAAGTATCACAAGAATGGAAAAACAAGGACCACATATATTCACCATTCAATTGGTATTAACTGATCAACATTTACATGCACATTTAGTAGTAACATTCATTGGGTGTCAGGCAGGTGGGAGAGGGTGGAGAGGATGGGTATACACACACCTAATGAGTGCAGTGCATACCATCGGGGGGATGGACATGCTTGAAGCTCTGACTCGGGTGGGGCAAAGGCAATATATGTAATCTAAGCATTTGAACCCCCTAATATGTTGAAATAAAATAAATAAATAAATAAATAAATAAATAAATAAATAAATAAATAAATACTTGGCTATAACCAAGAGGAGCTGGAAAGTTTGCCCAGGTTCCCAGGTAGGAGATGATAAATAGATTTGATGAGCACTAGTATTTCAAACACATACTCTTTCTGTCTTACCACTCCTTTCTGCCAGACGTGATTCCTGAGCAGAATAGCAACATTTCAAATGTTGATGGAAATATACAGGAAGCTGCATTTGAGAGAGATGAGTATAAAGTTTGGGGACTATCACATAACCTGTAATTCACTAGAAGATATGTCAGTATAGATTTGCCATAAAAATGCACATGTGTAAGTTCTGATCTACTTTTCCAGTGGTAGAGAGTTGTCCAAAACAGAAATGCATACATGGAGAATGTCAATGAAAAGTCTATACCCCAGAGATGCCTTCAGATATCTTTTTCTATGGCCAACACCAGAGACATAACAAACATTATTAAATGAGCTTTCATTGGAAAATTTACTGGCAATAAAAAGAAGTAGGTTGGTTAAATATTCTAGGGACTGTTTTTACCTTTGCATGAACAAGCTTTGAAAATCTAGCAAGCTCTTCATTTTTATCTTTTATTAAATAGCCCTATGGTAACTGACATGTTTGGGGAATTTTGATTTTCTGATGCTGAATGTATAGTTATAATATTCAACATTCTAGTGAATGCTGCTACTCAAATATTATTAGGTTTGTGTTTATTTGGAGTCAGAGAACCTGAGCCTAAAAACACAGAAAGCTAGAATTTCACTGAGACCATAGAAAAGAGATTTCATGTTGCTATTAAGTGATATTTAATGTATCTATAATGGGCTTCTGAGACTTGATTTCATCACAGTATAGTGTCAAAGTTGTGAAGAAACCCATTCCTCTTGCTTCATTGGTGTTAAATCATTACCAAAAAAAAAAAAAACAAAACAAAACAAAACTTAATAATTGCGTACAAATTGCTAGGTGACTTTGTAAAAAAAGATCATCAAAAGGAATCATTAATAAATTATGAAGGGTAGAGCTTGTCAGAAAGGAAGAGTCAGGTTGAACCTCAATGAACTTGAGGTCAAATGGTAGGATGGTAAAGTCTGAGTCAAAGTCAGAGAAAAGTATTTCTGAATAAGGGAGAGATGGCTACAGGCTGTATTATATTAATTGGATCTTCGTGGCCTTGTGTTTGCCTGGATGGGAAACCATTTGTCTGGAAAGTTGGCTAGGCAATACCTCTAGGCTATTGTAAGAACCCGTATGTATATGTCGATATGCTGTAGTGCCCCCTTATTTGTGGTTTTGCTTTTGGAGGTTTCAGTTACCTGTGGTTACCCACATTCAAGATAAGGGGGAACTATCATTTATAATAAACACATTTGTGAAGAAATATATCCTTGAAAAGAGAAAAAGCATAGAAATTAGAAAAAGACAAATTCTTGTAATATCACAATGTATGAAGAAAATAAAATCACAACCTGCTAAAAGAGTTATAGATAATTTTAATTTTTAAGGAAAAATACTGAATTGTTAATATATGTATTTTATGTATAGGATGTGTTCAATATATTCTGTTTGTTTTTATTTCTCCTTTGGGTAAACACTTTCATTATTAAACTGAGTATGACAGCTTTATAATGGAGGACAGTATCAATTAAGACATTATTTTTTCATAGACATTGTAAAAAAATTAAAACTTTATTAATAATAAGTTAGAAAACTTTACTGCTCAGGCCATAGTGCTATATTAAATAAAATATTATTGAAACTTGGGTTATTTTCCCTATGTATAAGGGCTGATGCTTATCAAGTCAACTAGACACATTCTGATTTGAAGACATAAGTAAAGCATCATTGACTCTGAAGTTGGCAATATTCAATATGAGCAGGTGAGTCATAAGAGTCTATTACTACTTAACCTCATTGTGGTTTCAAAACCATGCAATCCACCTCTCATTCTTGTGGTTTACAGTAAGTTTGTGCTTTTAACTGCTTTCTACTCCTGTCCAAAATTAAAGACGTTCTGAAAAATTTCTCTTTTTAATCTTATCACCCTAAAAATGTTCCTTCGTGTTCCACTTCCTTTTCACATCTTGTAGCTTTCCTCAAAATTATCCTAAAACTATTGTATCTAGACTTTCTTCTCTGCTATGCCTTTCATATTGACTACTGTTTAGGATTATCTGTCTAGCATTTTATTTGAGTTTTTTTATAACAGCATATCATGACTCATTTCTCTAGCTCCCTTTACACAGCCTGAAAACAAAGAATAATTCTCTAATCCTTCACCACTAAATCTCCTCAGTGTCTTAGCCCATTTGGGTTGGCTATAACAAAGTACCTTAGATTAGGTAATTTATAAACAGCAGAAATTTATTGCTCACAGTTCTGGATGCTAGGAAGTCCAAGATCAGGGTACCAGCAAATTTAGTGTTTGTAAGAGCTCTCCGCTTTATAGATATAATCTTCTATGTGCCTCCACATGGTAGAAGGGTCAAACATGTTCCATCAGGTCTCTCTTATAAGAGCCCCACTTTCATTTGTGAAGATGGAGCCCTATGACTTAGTCACCTTCCCAAAGCTCCACCTGTTAGTACCATCACCTTGGGGGTTAGGTTTCAATATATTAATTTTGGGGGGACATAAGCATTCAGTCCTTAGTATTTTTACTCTGGCATTGCAGAATTTATGCCCTTCTCACCTGCAAAATATAATCATTCCATCTCAATACCCCAAAAGTCTTAACTGGTTCCATCATCAGCTTAAAAATCTAAAATTCAGAGTCTCATCTAAATATCATCCAAATCAAATATGGGTGAGCCCAAAGGTACAGTTTGCCTGAGGCAAATTGCTCTTCAACTGTGATCTCATGAAAATCAACAAATTATTTGCTTCCAAAATACAATTGTGAGACAGGCACAGGATAAATATTCTCATTCCAAAAGGGAGAAAGAAGAAAGAAGACAGAAGTAACTGGTCCCAAGTAAGTTCAAAACCCAACAGGGCAAACAACATTAAATTTTAATACTTGAGAACAATATTTTTTGACTTGATATCCTGCCTTCTGGACACACTGGGATTGGATTTGGCCCCCAAGGTTTTGAGTAGCCCGTGCTGCAGTTTTCATGGGTTGAAATTGCATGCCTGTGGCTCTCCCAGGCTGGAGTCACATGCTGGTGACTCTACTGGTCTGGAGTCTTAGGGGTGGCCCTCCTTCCCACAGTTCCACTGGGCTTTGCTCTAGTGGGGGCTCTTGATACTGTTCCTATATCCTGGCCTCCAGTGGGCATTGCCCTAATGAAGGCTCCATATGGTAGCCATATTCCCATTAGGTGAGGGCCAATCTTCCTTATTCAGCCCACTGATTCAAATGCCAATCTCTTCTGGAAACACCCTCACAGATATACCCAGAAATCTGAGTATCCCTTAAGCCAATCAAGTTGATACCTAAAATTAAGCATCACACTCACCTCACACCCAGTACATCAAATTTCATAAAGCTTGCATTCTCAACCAGATATTAGCTCCCAAATTTGGGTAATAAGAGGATTCAGAAACATAAAGCTAAAATAAGAAAGAGTGGCATTTTGCTTCTAACTGTAACTGTCAGACTTTGGCACTATTTATGACTACACTAAAAACCAAAGAATTATCATTACCTGTCATTAGATTAAAGAGTCTTTTAAAATTTAAACAGAAATATTTATGTGACAGTTTTAGAAATATGCAGTGGACTTTTGGTGAAGAAATCCAGAAAGTCATCAGCAATGGGATAATTTGTATGATGTGTCAGAATATTTGCATTATTCTTAATATCTTAGCTGATCTTTATTTATATCATGCTTTTAGTTGTGTTATTTCATTTCTGAAATATTGGACATCTTAAATTGCACAGTTCGAAGTATTGTTTCTTTTTGACAATGACTTTTTAAGGGAGCTAGACCTACATATTAAAACATGTGGGAAGTGAAATGTCTGACTTAGAGAAAATGACAATATGAATAGATAACTCTAGTTTAAGCAGAGGAACAAAAGCATGAGTCATAAGGTTAGGCAGATTTTATTAAGTTATAGTTAAAACTAGGAAATGCAAGTACAGGAACATGAGGCATAGCATTGTTCAACATTTAAATATGGAAAAAAATGTGTGTTCCAAAATACCTTTTAAAGACAATAGATTTGGAAGCCAAAACACAGGGCAAATTGAAAACAGACTATGTGGTTTTAATACTATTTCCTTGTCTTTTATCATGGGTGATCATAAGAAAATGTCATATAAAAGAACTGGGTTTACTATAAACCTTCTGTTAAAGACATCACTTACAACTTTGATTTAATGCTGTTTGTACAAGGTCACTTTGCACCTGAAAAGTTACCATGGGTACAAATGGTGCCTTTCTTTGAATAGCAAATATTTTTTTCTTTTTAAGAGATAATAAGAGTTATATAAACTTTCCTAGCACATCAAATATCTGTTGTTTGCTCTGCTCACCAGAAGTTTAGAGTTAAGTATTAATATAATGTTTAAATTTGGAAATGAGATTAGTCCTTAGTTGGTAAAAAATATTTCTCTTTACATTTTGAATTTTGCCATTTCTATTTTAACAGCTTTAGTATTTACAGTTTCTTATTTGCAAATTTTATTGCATCATTTTACAAAGGGTATGGATCACAAATAATTAAATATTTGACTGCAGTACTCTTTTAGGCTGCAAGAATCAGAGTCACATAAAATTTGTCTCTGTTGACAATTATTTATTATGAGGACATAATAAGAAATAAGACATGGCTTCAACTGCCACACACTGAAATGTGAAGGAAGTCAGGAATATTGTTTGGAGACAAAGCAGTTCTCAGGATGCAACTGGCAACTCTAGGGGTCCGGCTGGGTGATCTGGCCATCACCCTGTTTGTTCAGTGGCAGTGCACATTGCTGCCAGCTCTAGCAACTTTGCTTATGCTGTCATACAGGCTCAGAAACCCTGTCTCTACTTCTAACTGTGATTGCTCCTTCTGACACAGCAAATGTCTCTCTCCATCTCGGTCCCTGCTTCTATGCAGCTTTCACTTTGATATGGCTGCTGCTCAATATCTCTTGCTTCAGTATCTGCCAGCTTTGACCTCCTTCTTTCAGTTTTGTCTCATTCTCTGTGATCACCTCACATACCCAAGAAGAAGGATCTGAGTGTGTTCCACCAATGAGCCGAAGTGGTGCAGCGCTGTTAGGTTGAGCTCTTCCCTCTGGCAGTACCTAGGCCATTGCTTTGCTGAAGTAAGAACTTAGATCACATGGTGTAAGTCAAGAATGAGCATTTACTTTATACATACATTTATTTAATTATGTGTAGAATTATTATTCATCTGAAGAAGGTGACAAACCTAGAAATTATGTTATACTCTATTATAGTGATGAAAATCAAGTGCATTGAATGTATTATGTATTTGGGGCTTGTCCAAATCTATTCAAGTATCTTTTGTGAATGTTATTTTCTATTAGGCAAATTTCCAAATAATATATCATACAATAATACACTTTACAATATTCTAAAAAAATGAATGGTGATTATGGAAAATCTGTTTATACACTCTGTTATTCAGATATGCACATTTAGGAAGAAATTACACTTTGGGAAAAAATGTATGTATGTGTATGTGTTTGTATGTTATATCCCTTCCCATTACTCATCACTTTTTCCCAGTATTCCCAAATAATCATCTAGAATTGAAACAATAATTTCTGATTAAGATTGATAATTTTCTGAGCTTTTCTTCTTCAGCCGATACCTAGCAATACATTAGGTATTTTTGGCTTTTGTATATTTTATCGATTCTCAGAGCTACGGTCATATAACCCCTGGTTTCAGAATCATTCCTAGCCCAGGTGCTGCTATCTGCTGTGTCCATTATTGAAGATCACTTAAAGATCTCAGAAAATTTGCTCAGTGTCGTATTCAAATTGGTTGTTCCTTGACTTTTATCTCTAATATAAATTGATAAAATTACTCCCCTTTTCATAACCAGAAGTCAAAATTTAAGTTTCTTCCTTGCTCTCCTTTGCCTACTTCTGGATTTGAAATATCAATTTCAAGATTCCTTGTTTATTTGGAACTGTGTGCTAATTTATGCTGACTTTTCCCCCATTTAAATGACAGGTGTTTTGAAAACTGTCCTAAAATCCATCCTTTATTGATGTTATTTACTGAGCAGTATTTCTCAATATGCATTATCTGTTTGCACAATAGAACTCCCCATCAAAAATTATACTCTGTCATCATCTGTCCTTCTCTACAATGCTAATTGCTTTTTTGGATTACTGTCTACTTTCTCTTATATTCTCTTTGAATTTCTCCCATTGGCTGAGATTATTCTATGTGGCACTTGTATCACATCAACATAATTTGAGCTTTGATTCAATAAAATTAACTAAAAATTTTAATAATAGGTTGTTAAGGTAGGTGGCCTCTATATTTTAATAAATGTCGTTGTGTGTCTACACACAAAACATTCAGTCCTTTTTCTTGTTAACAGCTAACATGTTTCCTCTGGGTAGCCATAGATCAACAAGTGTTCCTATGTCTATCACAAAGGTAAATTTAAATTAGTCTAAATCATATTGTTCCCATTTTTCTGGAAAAGGATAAGTTTGGAGTACTTTGGTGACACATTGTTTGCCACATAAATTTGAGATGTTTATTGAGATAGAAGGTTGAGGTAGGTGTAATGTGTGGTTACCTCAGATATTAAAAATAGACAAAAATAAATTACTTATTTTTCTTCTCTTTTTCTGGATATGGTCATTGTTGTTTGTAACATCTAGAATTACTATTAATACATCTGTCTGTTGACCATGAGAAGGATAACTAAAGATGAATTCCAACCTATTGAGAAGGAGAACGGGAAAGGAGGCTATACCTAGGGGAAGTAGAAGCTGAGACTAAATTTAAATAAAAATGGGCACACGGTTTTAGAAGACACGCTCAAGTAAACAAAAACTCTAAAAATTATTTATGAAAGAGTACATAATGGAACCTTAGGGTTTCTGATTATTTTGTCCTTTATTTAGAAGCAATAAACTAAATTCAGCATTTATGCATACATTAAAAGTGAGATAGGTAGACCTTATTTCTTTCACATTGCCTGTGGTCCCCAATTCTCAGGCCGAAGACCAATACTAGTCCATGGCCTGTTAGGGACCTCAGGCAGCCGAACTCTGCTGCCCCTACTCCCAACCCCCATCCATAGAAAAATTATCTTCCGTGGTCCCTAGGAACCAGGGGCCTAATCTGTGGGATGAGAAAGTAAAATGAATCATTAAAAATAGTGATAAGTCACTGGTCCCATCATGAAATTTCAGACAATGTAAGAGAGGAAAAAAGAAGTCTGAAAAACTCCTGTTGCTTAACTTACAAACTGTGCTACATGACCAGAATCTATAAAAACAGGGATTCAAAAAGATGCTCCTAAAAGTAGGAAAACAAACAAACAAACAAAAATATTCTAATAATCCCAAAATTGTCTTCATTTTTGGTGGATATATTTGAAATTATTTCAATATTGAGATTATCAAACACTAATCATGTGTATATACAGCACACTCCCAGATATAATCTGCTGAGTACAATATTTATATGTTTATGGCCAGCCTTACAGAATAAAATTGGTTGTTATGCATTTATTTGTTTTAGTAGAAATGTTGTTTGAAAATGTACATTAAAAAATCTTAAGCAGTGTATCACTGTATGCCATCAATCATGTAAAACCTCAGTTATCCTGAATTCTAGTTATAAAAATCTTCCATTATTTAGAATTTGCCATACTTCTCAAGATAAAAGAAAATAAAGGAAAAAGACAAGCGCGTAATAGAGGTTTAGCTTAATAATGAAATTCAACTAAGATTAAGATTTTTAATGTGTGAAATACGAGATTATTGTATGTATTTCATCAGCCACATACAAGAATGTTTAACCTTGCCATATTAACAGGCTTTTATGGTTCAGAACAATGGAGATTATAGCACTTTTCTGTTCTTTGTGGGTTAGACTATACCTGTGTTGTCTTTTGTTTTCATTTTCTAACTTTAAGAAGACTGATGATAATACTAAAGCATCCTCAGATAAAGCAACAATGCTGATGTGGGGACATGAACCTAAATCATAAACATGATGGAGACACTCATATGGAAAAAAGGTTATATTTTCTGTATGGCACAGATAAATATCAGACAGATGAGTAGAAGTTTAAAGAAGGGCATTCTCTGATCACTTTCATCTTGAGCTCAACTATGTCCATCAGAGGAGTATGGTAATTCTACGAGCTAATAAAGACACTTTGTCTTTATATTTGACCATAGAATGATGAGGGGAGTAGTAATGCCCAGCAGAAAGAAAGGCTAATAATCAGTGGGATATAAGGGGAACAATAACAGCATTAGGTAAAGTCTGTGTTTATTGACATGTTTTGAAGTTTAAATCACATAGTGAAAATAAGTCCAAGCAGCATCAGTGATCAGCAGACATTACTATATGTAATAGAAGAGTGTCACTGGTACCAAACAGATTCAACTGAAATTGATAAGGTGAGTCTTTGGGGAACTGAAAACAGGGGTCTTGTCTGTAAGTACAAGTGGGGTACCTCTGGGAAATCCCAGAAATTCTTTTTTTAATTTAATTAATTTATTTTTATTTCAGCATATTTTGGGGGTACAAATGTTTAGGTTATGTATGTTGCCCTTGCAGAAATTCTTGGAGTTGTTATATATTAGTTTCCTATTGTTGCTGTAACAAATTACCATAAACTTGGTGGCTTAAAATAATACCACTTATTCCCTTGCAGTTCTAGAGGTCATAACTGGATTAGCAGGACTCTGTTTCTTCTGTAGGCTTTAGGGAAGAATCCATTTCCTTGCTTTTTCCAGCTTCTAGAGCCCGCCCACATGCCTTGGCTTGTGGCCCTGCAACACTCAGATTTATCCTTCCGCTGTCACATCTCTCACTCTGACTCTCTGGCCTTCTCCTTTCATTTACAAGGCCCTCATGATACCGAGACCTTGGATAACTCAGGATAATCTCGCCATCTCTCTCTCTCTTTCTCTCTTTCTCTCTTTCTTTCTTGATCTCAAGGTCCTTAACTATTATACATTTGCAAAATCTCTTTTGCTATGTAAGCTAAGATATTCTCAGGCATCCATGATCAGGAATTTTTTTTTTTACTACAATAAAAACTACACTTTTTAAAGTTCTCCAGATGAATTTCCCTATTAGTGGAGGCAGGAAAATCTTATAAATGTGATTTTAAATTCTTAATTAAAAGAACGTTTCAATGGAAAGATGATTTAAAAAGTACAGAAATATTTCTAAAAATTGTAGCAATATAACACTTGAACAAATATATTTACAAAATAACTACACATTAACTTAGTTTATTTCTACAAGTTAATTTTATTTGTTTCTCACAAATAATTAAAATATAATTTGCTAATTTTGACTACAGCCTGATTTTTAAACAACTCTGACAAATCCTGGTCTAAGTTGTTGACACCTTAAATAGGGCCTTAAATTCTACTTTTAGTCAATCCATTCCCTCTGTACGCAGGCCAGAACTGAAATATGTAAAGGAAAGTTCAAGTATAAAGAAACAAGAAAGAAAGAAAAAGATAACACCGTATTTCCATACTTGTGGAGAAAAATGCACAGCAATGAGAAAAAAATCAATTGTTTACAGATTAACTCGGGAGAGTGACTTTTACAAGGGACATTTTATATTTTCTAAAGAAAAAATAGTTAACTATTGTCATTTAAATCAGTCTATGAGTGGAAACAACTATATGAAATCCATCACGGATGTCGTCTATTAAACTCTGGCATGGGCTTCCATGGGGCATTGTACGACCTACCTCTCTATTAGTCTCTTGGCTCATGAGAATTTATTTTGGAAAGGAATAAACTGGAGGCATATGGGTTTGAACAAAAGATTCTTAATAAAAAACCACATGACCTTGAGGAAATGGTTTGTTTGAGCCAGGCTGTTTTGTGAAAGGAAGTGGAATTTCTGAGCCAAAGCATTTAACGACTACATAAACAATAGAGCTGAAGATGTCTATTAAGCCAAACTTCAACCAAGAAACCGAGTGTAGAAAAATGTATGATATTTGCTACTACCGGTGAGCAAAGCCCTCTCCAATAATCCTTCACATGTCCACCCTCATTTAAAAACTATCGTGTTAGGTCACTTCCAATCCAATTATACTGAAGTAGTTCATGTGTTTAGCCTGATGTTAACTGATTTCAAAATAGAGGTGATGCAACACTTGTCTATGTGTCAACTGGCTTCATTTTTTTTTAAATTTCAAATCATATGAAGTAAGTGCATTGAAAACATAAGCAATTGCATTATAGATTGTTTCTATTTAAGAGATACTTTAAAAATATGAAATAGGTACTTGTGACAAACAAGTTTTATATCCTCTATATCTTTGCCATTTGCTTCAGCCACTGATACAGTCAATTTCACACAGCCTTTGCAGAGGAAAGCGAACAGCACCTCTCTTAAGGCCAAGATTACCTTGAGAGTTTTCTGATGCTGACGTGGTATATTGAGAACTTTTCCACACTCAGGCACATGCACCATAGAAGTGACCTAGCAATTAATTCTGTAGGGTTATCCTTGAAAACGTGAAGAGGAGCCAATGATAAATGTTTTCCTCTTCCATTCTAGGTAGCCTATTCTAAGGCACATTTTATAAAATTCCCCCCAAATTCTCTAAAGATCCCACATGAGTCATTAATTTTAGTGGTCAACTAAATGATGCATCTTTGTATTGACTTTCCCTTTTTCCCTGTTTTCTCCCCTAGACTCTAACTCTATTCCCTGAATTTTTTCCTAAATTATTTACTTCTATTAAAGCCTGTGTCTCATGCTCTGTTTCAGGGAAGTAAGGCTAAGATAGTATTAGTATTTTTCTATCTGAGATGGTTTAGCTAGAATGGACTAAAACAGAGCACATTGTTTACCAGCAAATTTGAATAACTACATTATGTTCTGCCAGTTTGTGACCTTAGTGTTAATATGTTCCTAAGCAGAATGGACTGAATCATTGGTGCTTTCGAGGTTAATGTGTGTAGAGACTTGAAAAGAAGCCAGACAGGTAACATGGTAATGGATGAATATAAAAGACAATTGATAAGTATAAAAGACACGTATAATTCTGGGTTTCTGGGGTATTTATGATTAAAGAAAAAAATTAATGCCATTGAAACTTTAGATATGTGATCCAGAGTTATATGCAAACAATATTCTCTCTTAAAAGTTAATATTGTAACACTGATATTTTCATTTTCAATGGTAGATCCCCTGATGTCTTGGAGACCACTCGTATCAGCTCATGTGAACTGTTTCTGCATATTTCTGTCCAACTCTGCTTTCAGTGACACCATGCTGGTCACTTGAAATTGGCCATTGTGAAAGGTTTTGTACCACGGAAAATGACAAACACAACAAATCAAGGATTTCTTTCCAGTAATATTTACGTGTCAAAGATTTCTTCCTTACATTATTTTCTATGGGTTACTAAAGTTCTTTCGAGTCACACTCACTAAAGAAATAATGGTTTCAGAAAGTAAATACCTTCTACTACTAAATCCTTCTTTCAACAATTAGCTCTTTATGTGTCCCAGAAGTAGGTTAACCTCAAAAACATATATTTTTAATATAATATCAACAATTTTTCTAAAACCAGTTTTTATTCAGGCAAGCTTTCATTCACTCATTTAAATGTATTTTAGTACCTATTATAGGTAAGAAACACAAATGAATGGCTAATAAATTCCTATTAGGGACTAGGCTTTGAAACAAGTAGAACAAAGTCAAATTCAAACTTATGCCAAACAAGCGAAACCACACCTTTCGTTCTTCAATTGTGAACTTCTCAGAAGTTACAAATTAGACTTATTAGAAAATCAGACTATTTAAAAAGAATCCATCATGTGAAATTCATCATAACACTGTTCTTAATAAGGCTAAATGTTTGCCTTGACAAACATTTTCATTTACCTTATTATAATAGATAATAAAATACAGCTACAAAAATGTAACAAGGAAGGTTAGGGTTCTTGACACACCCGCAAGTGTGACTTTCTGTGAAAACTAAATGTTTATAAATACATTCATGATGCTTCAGTCACCTGGAATATCATGTTTTATGTCTTTGAGCAAAAATCAAATATATATTGCCAAAAAATAAGAAAAGAAAAAAAAGGAAACTAATTTATTAAAATCTTATTTGAATATTTAAAATCAGGTTGGAAATATGTAAGAAATATGGTTTCTTAATATTACAGATTTAGATTTTCAAGTTATACTTTATATTTCTGAATTTTTATTTTAAGACAATTTTATTAATACTTATGAATTATAGATAAATAGAAGTGGTTATATTTTACTGAAGTATAAAGTAAGCAGAATTAGATTGAATTTACTAAAATATGAAATAAGAACAAATCAGTAGAACCCAAATGAAAATCTTATTAATTCTTTGGAAGACAAAATTAACATACTCCACATAATTGCTTGCCAGATAGAGTAAATGAATATGCTTAATTACTATAAGTATTTTAATTTTTCCTGATTAGAAAAGTAATGCATGTTTATATCATTATTTTTAATTACATCATTATATCATTTTTTAATCTGAAAATAATAAAATCCACTATTACATACCTCATAGGATATTAAAAGATGAAAAATATATATTGGCTAAAAATCAGCTGAGATCCAAGGGGAGAAAAATGTGTATTTTTTAATGACCAATCAATATTGAATAAACAAAAAGATTTAGAATGTTTTGGAGGAAAATATGTTTAGCTAGGCTTTCTGCTCTTTGGCTGTAAAAATTATTATCAGAAAAACCTAATTTCCTCTTAAATTTTAGGTGCTTATTTTTAAGTTTTAAATTTCAAATTAATAAAATGTGTGTGTTATCTTTAAAATAGTATTTTACTACTTATGTTTGTTTATAGTATGTACATATACTTAATAATTATTCAATAATCATTTTTTCATATTTTTCTCTGGTAAAACATTGACTTCATTGAACTAGCACCATTTCTTTCTGTTTCTGTGTATATTCTCCTCAAACCTGAAAACTTGTACAATGTGTCAATGGTAGGATATTCTTCAATTTCACTTTGCTTTCAGTTTAAAAAAAAAAATCTTAGTGATTTTACTTTAAAAAAAAAAAGAAAAAAA
>CAUYRT010053686.1:0-13709 GCA_963574885.1 Lepilemur ruficaudatus
GACATGGGTGTGCAGGGGGTCAGGAGTGCAGGTGGTTGGGATGGGGAAACGGGTTTGCGGGGTGTCCTGAGTGCACACGTAGGGACTCCCGACACACCTATCCAGATGAAACGAGTGCTGGTGCTAAGGCTGGGGACACAGGTTTCCAGGGGGTCGGGAATGCAGGTGGTGGGGCTGGGGACATGGGCGCGTTGCAGGGGTCATGAGTGCAGGTGTTTTGGGCTGGGACATGGGCGTGCAGGGGGTCAGGAGTGCAGGTGGTGGGCTGGGGACACGGGTGTGCAGGGGGTCAGGAGTGCAGGTGGTGGGCTGGCGACACTGGTGTGCAGGGGGTCATGAGTGCAGGTGGTGGGGCTGAGGACACCGGTATGCAGGGGGTCATGAGTGCAGGTGGTGTGTGAGGCTGGGACACGGGCGTGCAGGGGGTCATGAGTGCAGGTGGTGGGCTGGGGACATGAGTGTGCAGGGGGTCAGGAATGCAGGTGGTGGGCTGGGGCCATGTGTGTGCAGAGGGTCGGGAATGCAGGTCATGGGGCTGGTGACACGGGTGCGTGTGCAGGGGGTTGGGAATGCAGGTGTGTGGGGCTGGGGACTGCAGCAGGGGGCCCTGTGTACATCCTGCTGCCACTGTCCTCACTGTGCAGCTGTGACAGATGGTCTTTGTTGGTCTTGTTGGCTGAGCCCTTAGGCCAGGCTTTCCAAATGGGCCGGCCAGTGAGCCAGGTGGCCAGCCTTATCCTTGGCGCAAGAGGCACGGGTGAGTGTCCTGGGTGCCACAGGCTTTTGTCTGCTGTCCCCCGGAAGCGGCCCCACAAGGCCTCCCTCCCTCCTCTCACGCAGAGGGCAACCTGCACAACCCTGCCCTGTTCGAGGGCCGGAGCCCTGCGGTGTGGGAGCTGGCGGAGGAGTACCTGGACCTCGTGCGCCAGCACCCTTGCCCGCTGTCCTACGTCCGGGCCCACCTCTTCAAGCTGTGGCACCACACGTGAGTCAACCCTAAGACGGAGGCACCCTGGGGCTGGGGTCTGTCCAAGCAGATGCTGCCCGAGTCCTGCCTGGGGCATTTTGGAGGTTTTACCAAAAGGGCTTGCTGCTGGCCAGGTCTCCAAGGGCTGGGGGACTTAGAAGTGAAGCCAGGCAGAAAGGCACAGCGTCCCCGTGTGCCCTGCACTTGGCGTGGGCTCAGGTGACCGGGAGCTGGGAGCAGGCCCAGCTCGTGTGACGGGCGTCTGTCTCAGGCTGCAGGTGCACCAGCAGCTTCGAGAGGAGCTCGCCAAAGTGAAGACCCTGGAGGGCATCGCTGCTGTGAGCCAGGAGCTGAAGCTGCGCTGCCAGGCAGGCGCCGGGGCAGGTGGGAGCCAGGCAGGGCCCTGGGGGGGGGGCTCAAGTCCCTGACCGGGGGCTTGGGCTTTGGCAGGAGGAGATGTCCAGGCAGCAGGGACAGAAGCCCACCAGTGACCTGCCATTCTTCCACTGGATCTGCCAGCCCTACGTCCGGCCAGGGTGAGCCCCCAGCCGCCCCAGGAGTGCGCGAGGGTGGGGGGCCGCCCAGGCTCGTCCCTGACCTTGTGCCTCCCTAGCGCTCCCCGAGTGCTCCACTACAGCCACGCAGGGCCTGGCTGGCGGCCTTGGTGGCTTAGCTCTGTCCTTCCCTGTCAGTGGACACTTGGGTTTTAAATCCTTTCTTCATGCGAACTTCTCCAAGTCCCTCTGATCCTGGGTTGTCCTCTGGGTTCTCTGAGGTGAGGCCATCTGTGGCCACAGCCCTGCCTGGACCAGCTCAGTGGCTCAGACCCTGGGCCCCAAAGCTGTGGACACCATGCCCGGGGCCCAACCTCTGTGTCAGCCATGCATTCTGCCACGTGCGCTGCACACTGGCCCCGCCATGGAGACACTCACGTGTCCGGAGCCATGTGCATGTCCCATGTGCCAGCACCTGCCGCGGCCACCTGCCTGTCCTCACCCTGGTCCCTCAGCTGGGCTCTGGCCTGCTTGGCTGTGGCTGGGCCACCTGCCAGGGGTCCTTGAGCACCACCCACCGCCTTCCCCTCAGGCCCCGGGAAGGGAGCAGGAACGCCGGGGCTTGCAGTAAGCGGGCCCTGGAGGAGGAGGAGGGCAGCACAGAGGCCCTGTCCAAGAACAAGCAGAAGAAGCAGCTGAGGAACCCCCACAAGACCTTCGACCCGTCTCTGAAGCGTAAGCACTGCCCCCGCCGCTGGGGCTGGGGAGGCGGCCGGGCGGAGGCCAACCTGGGTGGTCACTTCATTGCCTTTGTCCTCACGTTGCTGGGGCAGAAACCCAGACTTGGTCAGTGGGGCTGACAGCCCCGAGCTAAAGACAGGCATGTGGAAGGCCCCACCGTGGGGCCTGGGCAGTGTGGTCAGGCCAGACTCCAGGTCTGAGCCACAGCACACGGTGCACGTGGGGACATCAGCTCGTAGCCAGCCAGACAAGGCTGTGGACGCGCCCCACAGCCAGGCGCCGTCCGAGGGGCTTGTCTGCATATCAGGGCCTTGGATCACTGAAGCTGACCTTGCCTCACAGAGCTTGGGGTGTGCCCCAGCTGTGTGTGGGGGTGGCCCAAGCAGCTGCCAAGCAGGAGGCCAAGAGGCCCCGGGCGAGCGTGCGGGGTCACACTGCTAGGCCGGAATCCGCGCCTTTGGACAAAGGCACCAGCAGGAAGGAGGTTGGATTAGACAGGATGAGGCCGCTTGTCCCCTTTGTGAGACCGGAAACACGTAGCCTTCTTGGACACAGCTTCACGAGACAGGCCGGGGGCCTCAGTGCTGACAGCCCCGGTGCCCCTCTGCGTCCTGGGCCGGCCCAGCTGGGCTCTCAGGCCCGGCTGACTCCCAGGCCCCTGCCCCGTGGGAGCCTCCCAGGAACAGCAGGAAGAGCAGCCGCAAGAACCTGGAGCCCTTGCCACGTGCCCCCCAGGGGCTGGTGGGTTGCTGAGGGGCCGTGGCAGTTCCCTGCCCGGGCTGTGGTGAGCTGGCAGCTGGACAGGTGGGAGGTGGAGCTTTGGATTGAGGGCCCCCCTTCGCCCTTCTTGACCCTTCTACTTGGGAGCCCCTGGGGCCCGGCACGTGGGCCAGCTGTACCCCTCGTCCCTGTCTGGGGGGGTGTGATGAGGCCACTCTTCCTGCTGGGCTCCCCAGCCCACCTGCTTCCCATTTACTCCCCACAGGACGTCCCTCACCCAGGGGTTAAAGCCTGTGCCCACTGCCCTCCTCAGAGCTGCCCGGCTGGCCCCAGCTGGCAGGGACGCCATCAGCGGGCTCCACGGAGGCCAAGAGGCTGCCTCGCGCTCCCCTCCTCCAACCAGCACCCTCTTTTTTTTTTTCCTCCTAGCAAAATATGCGAAGTGTGACCAGTGTGGAAACCCAAAAGTGAGTTGGTTCTGGCTATGTGCTGCCCAGGCCTCAGCTCCCCGGGGCAGGCAAGGGGTCCCCACACTGCTCGGGGTGGCAGGTGCCCACTCTGCTGCCTGCCCAGCTGCGCACTCACAGCCTGGACACAGCCAGAGCTGGGCTGGACACGCCTGTGTCCAGGCTGGGGGACTCTGGCAGGTTTCCAGCTGGCCAGGGCTCCCCCCACCCCCCGTGCTGTCCTGCCTAGCCTGACCCTGGCCCTGGCCCTGGCCGGGGGGGGGGGCCGGTCACCTGCAGGCTCACTGGCTTTCCTGTGCCCAGGGCAACAGGTGTGTGTTCAATCTGTGCCGTGGCTGCTGTAAGAAGCGGGCCTTTAAAGAGACCGCGGATTGCCCAGGTGAGGGGACGCTTGCCGCCACCAGCCCCTTCTTCCCCTGCACCCCCGTAGGCAGTGAGACCCTTGGCTTCCTGACTCCCACGTCCCCTCTTGCCCCCTCTACCAGGTCACGGATTGCTTTTTAAAACCAAATTGGAGAAGTCTCTGGCCTGCAAAGGGGCTCAGCTTGGGCTGCGGGAGCCTCAGCAGGCTGGGCCTGGGGCACCAGGTGGTTTCTCTGAAGTGGGCAGTGCCCTGGCCTAAGGACCAGCAGGACCTGCCCCGACCCTGGGACTGCTGCTGGAACCTGGACACGTCCCACTTAAGGGAACGCCTTTTTCTCAGGGAATCTCCTGCTATTTAACATGGAGGGACGTGCTGATGTCCTCCCCTTGGCCCACACTGGGGCCTGGAAATGCTGCAGCTGGGAGCAGGCCTCAGGCTGGACCTGCCCTGTCCTCACAACTCTGTGTTCTCAAAAAGCGAACAATAAATCATTTCAAAGGTGCACAGAGAGCCAATAGCCCATGACCACCGCCCCAACCACAGACCCCCCTGAGCTAAGGGACTGCTCAGGCAACTCGGAGGGTCGGGGACATCTGTAAGTGGAGGTAGAGCATGAGGCACACAGGGGAACCTGGGACTTGGGTCCCCTCCCGCCCCCCCTGCAGGACAGGCAGCCAGAGCCTCCTGGGAGCAGGGCCTGGGCTGGGGCACACAATGGAGCCCAAGGACTGGGCCACCCTAGTTTCTCTCACCAGGCCCTGGCCAAAGCCTGACCCAGGGAGACAAACCTTAGAAACCAAAGGCAACTGAGGGGGGAAGAGGAATAGCCAAGGGCAACGCTCAACCTGCTCTTTAATCGACTGGTCAACGCATCTGCGCCAAACAACGCACGCACGGGAGGGGGCTGGGCCCTGCAGTCAGGCCTGTGGGGAGGGAACCCACAGGGTAGAGCCATAGCTGGCAGCTGCCAGCCTCCCCAGGCCCCTGGCACAGGGCACAGCAGGGTAGAGGGGCCCTGCTGGAGGTTGCAGGCAGGGAGCCCCAATGCCGTGTCCGAGGGTCGGGGTGCGGCCCTCACATGTTGGTGCTCATCCGGGACTGGCTGTTGGCCGGAGTCAGCTCCCCCTGGCTCCCTTCTCTGGGCGGGGACTGCGGGCAGACAGGGAGGCTCTCAGCCCAGCCACCACACAGGTGTGGCCCACGCCCCAGCGCCTGCTGGGCCACTCACCTTGACGTGGATCTGGTTGCGCAGCACAGCTGCCCTCAGCATCATGGCCTTGGCGCGGCGCTGGAACTCCTTGCCCATCAGCAGGGACTTCTCGAACGTGGTGCTGCGCTGGTCCACGTCCCGGGCGTACAGGATCTGCACAGACGCAGGCTCAGTGAGGCCAGGCGGGGTGCCGGACACCACCCCCAGCCACCCCCAAAGTGCATGGCCACCTTGCTGTGCGAGTCCACACGGGCGTTGATGAGCCCCTCCAGGATGAGCTGCGTCAGCTCGTCCTCCAGGGCCGCCACCGTGGTGTTGAAGGCTGCTGCCATCTTGTGCATGTCGGCTGACACGTAGGGGCTGAAATACTGGGGCACAGGCGTGTCAGGTGTCAGCTGGCTGCAGCTCCCAGACACATGTCAAGTGTCCCAGCCTGTCCCCCTGCTTCCCCAGGCTTACCTGGATGAGGGCACGGTTGCGGATCTGAGTGTACAGGGTCCTGACGTGGGGAGCCAGGTACATGTCCAAGAGCAGGTTGTCCTGAAAAGGAGGATGGGTCAGGGACCTGCTGCTGCCCTGGCCCTCATAGCAGGAGACCAGCCAGCCTCCAGGTGGCCAGGCCCCGCTCTCGTCCCCACGCGTGGGCAGGACCCACCTTCATCTCGTCCAGCATCTTCAGACACGAGGCATACTTGGACTCATAGAATTTGAAGATGATGTCTCGAACTTGTGGCTCCAGTTCCAGGAACAGCTTGAAAGAGCTGCTGATGCCAGATTCCTCTGAGCCCAGGCCCCTCCCTGCCCCCGCCTTCCAAGTGACCCACAGGACACTAGTCCCCAGTCAAACACCTGGGAAACTGCAGGGCTGGGGTCCGGCAACGAGGCCAGACGAGGGGCCTGCAGAGGGATGGGGCCAGTGCCCACTCCCACTGACCTGCTGGAAATGACGTTGCGCTGCAGCTCCTGCCGGTCAAAGGTGGCCAAGGCACAGAGGCCGCCATAGACAGCCACGTTGCTGGGGGACAGCAGCTGAGGACCAGAGACTCAGCGTCACAGAGGTCATGGCAGACCACGACATCAGGGATGGGCCACTGCAGCCCCACCATCGCTGGCTCAGAGAGTGCCATTGAGCCCATTCGGGGAGACACCCCCCACATTAGAGAGCCCAAAGCATGAGCCCTCACTGTATCACCAAGTCCCCAGGATGGCTCCTCCCCAGAGACCCCAAGGCCTCACCTCAGGGAAGTCGCAGTGATCGAACGACGCCAGCAGGAAGCACTTGGCGGCCTGCTTGTACTTCCTCGCGGCCAACTCGGCCAAGCCTGGTGGAGGGGACCGGGAAGGGGAGAAGCAGGGATGAGGCCTGGCCACCTGCAGGAAGCTGCCAGCACCAAACGAGGCCCATGTTGGGGATGGGAACACTGGCTACCCAGTTGAAACCACTGCCCCCACCAACACCGGCACACTCCCGAAGCCAGGCACCAGGAAGACTGAAGCCACTGCTCCCACTGCTACGGAAACACCCAAGCTCAGAGGAGCTGAAGCCAGTGGACCTGCCCATGCCATGCCGCTGACCAGCAAGGCACTGGCTACAAAAGACACCTCCGTCCCGGACCACACAGCTTCTCCCTGGTGGACCTGAGGAGGCATCACCTCCACCCGCGTATGCGGGGGCACGTGCGCCCCACGGCACCCTGCACTCTGACAAACAGCAGAGGCTTCCCCAGCTGTGACACAGGAACGAGCACCCCTTCCCTAGGTGTGAGGACTCAATAAACGGGGTGTTTTGGGGCTCAGTTGTGGCTCCCTTGCCCTGGCACCCAGGCCCTCACCTGCGGCACACTTGAGCTTGGTGAGGATGGCCTGGGTCTGGCTGTCCCGCTCTCCTCGCTGCTGCAGAGGGAAGCCACACATGTGAGGCCCACGCCCTCCTCATCCCCCGCAACTCCGTGCCCAGGCCATGGCCCCGGCCTGGGAGGGAACGAAGTGAGGCTTGGGGGAGAAGGTGGTAAGGGGCATCAGAGGCACCAGCAGTGGCCAGGGCTCCTGGGCAGGGTCTCAGAGGTGGTGGCTCGTACCTCGGCGATCTCTGGGGTGGACTCGGCCTTGCTGACGTAGCTCAGCACGTGAGACCAGTTTTGCAAGTAGACACTGACCTAGCAGACGAGCAGGTGGGGACAGACTGAGCCGGGGCACCCCCTCCTGGCCCACAGCCAGTGCTGCCCAGCAGGTACCCCCCACGCCCACATGCGTGCCACAGGCCCAACCTTGATGACATTGAGGCACATGTTGATGACGTGCTTGGCGCTGGTACAGTAGTCTCGGGCCCGGGAGTAACACTTGAGGGCGTTGCTGAGGTCCCCACAGTCGAGGTAGTGGTCGCCCAGGTCGTCGTGGCCACGCCTGTGGGTCCAGCCATGAGCACGCACTGGTGGGGCCCCTCTGGGCCTAGCTGCCCCCCACCTCCCCCACTTCCCCAGCCCGGGCGGGCCGGCACCTGATGCTCTCCTTGATGGAGTTGCCCTTGTAGTTCTTGAGGTCTGTGTCCAGCTTCTCCAGCTTTAGCAGGGCCTTCTTCCGAGTGGCCTCCACCCAGGCCGTGTCCAGGGGCGGGGGCTCCACACCACTCTCAGGGATGGCGTCAGGTGTGTTCTGCAGCTCCCTGAGAGAGGACCTGGCCGTCAGGGAGGTGGGGAGAAGTCGCCAGCCACAGGCTGGCCCCCAGAGGCTGCTCTGTAGGCAGGTGGGCACCTCCCATGGGCCCCTGCCTGTCCCCAACCCCCACCTTGAGGGGCCCAGTCTGCACGAGGGGCACAGAGACAATCGCTGACCCCAGAAGCCCACAGCTGGGTGGGAAAGCCCAACGGGACGCGGGGCTGCCACCTCCACATCATCTCTGCCAGCAGCTCCACTCAGAACACCTGGACGTATATACACACGTGTGGAGAGAGGTTGGGGCGCACGGGGAGCTTTCGTTCTCCTAGTCAGGAACGAGAGCACCGCCCGCCCCAACTTCTCAACAGGGAAGCCCGTCCCTGTTGCGTATGGCAGCCTCGCTGTGCCGGCCAATGCTGCTATGAGCACCACACGGAGGTAGCGGTGCCGGGAGTTACAGGGCACAGGAGGGGGACACACCACGCCCAGCCCCGGGTGCCTGCTCCCACTGCAGCCTCTGCCTCCTTGTGCCAAGCGCCTGGCTTCACCTGGTGGCCTCTGAGAGCTTCCGGTGGATCTCCTCATACACGTCCACGTTAAAGGTCCTCTGCACGAAGGAGAGGGCCATCTTCAGGGCCTCCACCCGCAGTGGGGGGCAGTGGTCAGCAATGAACTGTAGCCGCTCAATGCGCATCAGGCCGCTATAGCTGGCCGCGTACTGCTCCAGATCCTGGGGTGGGGTCGGGAGCAAAGTCAGGCAAAGTATGCAAGCCAGGACCCCATGCCCCAACCCCAGGCCAGTGAGTCAGGTGTAGAGGCCTGACTCTCCTGGCCAGAATGCTGACCCTTCACCCATGCCGGAAAGGTCCTGGGCCCGTGACAGGAACTAGACTCTGTGCCTGGGATCACAAGATCGACTGCTATCCCAAGGGCTGAGGAGAGACCACTGGCATGGGCTGGGGGCAAGAGCCTCCAGGGTAGAGCTCTATAGTTGGGGGTAGTGGGCCACGAGCAGAGCTCTTCCACATGGGCAAGAAGTGGGCGCAGGGTCTCAACCTGGGCTATGAACCCAACACAAGCAGGCAATCAGAAACCCTAGAGGTTTCCAGGTCAGAAAAAGACATGCCTGGAGAGGGTCCTGAGAAGAGTGGGCCTACCTACTGTATGGGCTGTGGGGGGGAGTCTAGCTGGGACCCTCCAGAAGGATTGAGACACCCCATGTTCTCCCCGGGGCTCCATACCAGGGTGGGGTTCTCCACCACGTAGTTGACATCAGGTGCATTCTGTGGGTCCTCCTGGGGGTCCACGTCGATCTGCATGGGCTCCACAGCCCCCTGCAACATGGGCCGGGCACCTTGGCACCTCGAGCGGGGACTGCCCAGGGAGGGCGAGAGACCCTCACTGTTCCCGTGGTCAGCTCTGCCCCGATCTTCCAAGGCACGATCGGACCACTCACCCCCAAGCACGCCCTCCCCAGCCCGTCCTCACTCCCACCCGGGCTCCAGTGCCCTACATCAGGGAGAGGCCCTTCGCCCCACTCTAACCGCCCATCTCTGGAGCGGGAAAGCGGACATTGGGAAGACCAACTACACGGGGACCCCCAGGGCCCCTGCACGTTCCCAGCCACTGTCCTGACGCAGCTTCCTCCAAGCCATAGAGAAGAAACAAACACCACCTTAACCCCAGGAGGTAGGAGAACCAGCCCCCGGAATCTGTCCTGAGCAGCTGGAGCAGCGATACGGGGCTGAGAGTCACGCCACGGGGTTGGGAGAAGGGAAAGGAGTCGTCTCAGGGAGTCCTACGGCCCCCAGCTGGGAGGGACAGACAGAGGGGCCAGGACCTCGGCTCAGGACCTCTACAGAGCAGGCTGGAAGAAGCCCGCCGCGCGCAGCCCGGCAGGAGCCCGGGAGGCCCCGGCCTCGGCTCTCCTGCGGAAAAGCTCAGCGCGCGCCGCGCCCTGCCCTCCTGCTTGGCACGCAGTCCCTGTCCTCGGCCGGCAGAGCAGCAGGGCCCAGCCACGGCGGGGGCGGCTGGCGCTCTGCTCCCCCCTCCCTCGCTCGCTCGCTCGCTCGCTGGGGCCCCCTCTCCTGGAAGGTACCTCATAAAGCAGCGTACAGGCCGACAGACTGGCGCTCAGGCTGAAGTCCCCGGCCGTGCCAGGCAGGAAGAGGTCTGACCTACTGCTGTGAGGGGTGCAGTACAGATCTGTCACTGACGAGGAGGCCGAGCTGGGGGCCGAGCTATCCCTCATTCTGTCCTGACTTTCTGCACCCCCCGACCCTGACACAGAGCTGGCTGGCTGCTGAAGGGAGAAAGAGCGTTAGCGTCGGCGGCCGAGACCCTCCCGAGCGGCTGGGGGGGCGGGGAGGGCGGCGGGCGGGCGGGCGCGCAGCCGCGGCGGAGGCAAGGCCCCGGCCTGCGGCCCCGACGCGGCGGCCCCGACGCTCGCTGCCCGCGGAAGCCCGGCCCGGAGCGCCCGGCCGGCTCCCGGCGCAGGCCCCGCGCCCCGCTCGGCCTCGCCCGGCCCCGGCGGCGGGGCGCGGGGCGCGGGGCGCGGGGGCGGCGCGGCCTCGGCTCGTTACCTGCAAGTTAAACACCTGAACCGGCAGCGGCATCTTGCGCCCACCCCGCCGCGGCGCGCCGTCCACTTCCGGGGCAGCGCGGCCGCCGCTTCCGGGGCGCGGGGCGGGGCGGGGCGGCCGCTCCCTTAAAGGGGCCGCCGCCCACCCGCGGCTCCGGCCAGGCGCGCCAGCCCGGCGTCGGGGGTCGCGGCCGCCGCATGAGCCGCGCGCGGGGGGCACTGTGCCGGGCCTGCCTCGCGCTGGCCGCGGCCTTGGCCGCGCTGCTGCTGCTGCCGCTGCCGCTGCCCCGCGCGCCCGCGCGGACCCCCGCCCCGGCCCCGCCCGCCGCCGTCCCCGGCCTGCGGCCGGACGACGTCTTCATCGCCGTCAAGACCACCCGGAAGAACCACGGGCCGCGCCTGCGGCTGCTGCTGCGCACCTGGATCTCGCGGGCCCGCCGGCAGGTGAGCAGTCCCCGCCCGGCACCCCTGCCTCCTCCAAGGCCGCGGATCGAAGGGGCCGGGGCTCCTCCCCAGGGTCGCCCTGGGCAGCCCGCGATGCCTCTCTGGCCGTTTCTCCCCAGACGTTCATCTTCACCGACGGGGACGACCCTGAGCTCGCGCTCCGGGGAGGTGAGCATCTGCCCAGCCCTCCTGCCAGCGGTACGAGGTCCCCACCCCGCCCTCCTGCTCCAGGAGAGAGGCTGGGGGTCAGCTCCTGTGTTATGGGGACTGTTGTCATCCTCTGCCCACGTGTGGGAGGTCCAGGGAGGCGAAGGCCCTTGCCCAGGGTCGCACAGGCCACAGAGAGCAGAGCCACAGCGTCCACCTCCTGGCCAGCCCAACATCTTCCCTGCCAGCCAAACTCTGCTGAACTTCCAGAGCCTCAGGCCAGTGCCACGTCCCCGAAGAAACCCAGCATTGTCCCTTCCACCTCTGCCCGATTCCACTTGAGACCCCGAGGGACTGTCATCTGCTTTAACTTCAGAGATTACCAACGTGATTGGCCCACTGAGGGCTGAACTGGGTTTGGGCGAGGTAGCCAGGCCCACCAGACAGCCACGTTCTGCCCTGGACGTCACGGGAGCGGCTGGACATGATCCTTGCTTGGCACTCGACCCTTGACCCTCACATTCCCCTTTTTCCAACCGGGCAGGCGGCCGCGTCATCAACACCAACTGCTCTGCCGTGCGCACCCGCCAGGCCCTGTGCTGCAAGATGTCCGTAGAGTACGACAAGTTCATCGAGTCCGGGCGCAAGTATGCGGTGGCTGCGGCCGGCCCTCGGAGAGCCAGGGCTGAGCTGGGCTGGGTGCCTTTGGCCAACCTTGCAACAATGTCCCCTCCTGCAGGTGGTTCTGCCACGTGGACGACGACAACTATGTGAACCCCGAAAGCCTCCTGCACCTGCTGTCCACTTTCTCACCCAGCCAGGACGTCTACTTGGGGCGGCCCAGCCTAGACCACCCCATCGAGGCCACTGAGAGGGTCCACGGAGGCGGAACCGTGAGTGCTGGGGCCAGGGATGTGCAGCTGAGAGCCTGGAAAGCTGGGCCTAGCGGGGTGCGGGGCTGGGGGCACACGCTGACCCCCCAGGCAGCCCTGTGTGGCCTTCAGGGAGCTGGGCAGGCCAAGAGGTGCTTCGGGCCAGATCTTGAAGCATCTGCCTGGGGAAGATGCCTGGGGTGTCCAGGGAGGGGTCGGGGTGAGGAGCGTGCCCCGGACAGCCTTGACTGCCACCCTTCCCCGCAGGCGACCACAGTCAAGTTCTGGTTTGCCACTGGTGGGGCCGGGTTCTGCCTCAGCAGAGGCCTCGCCCTCAAGATGAGTCCGTGGGCCAGGTGAGTGGGGGAGGCAGGGCCAGGGGCGGAGGGCGCAGGGCAGCTGAGGGCCTAGCAGGCACTGACAGCCCCTCCCCACAGCCTGGGCAGCTTCATGAGCACGGCTGAGCGGGTGCGGCTGCCTGACGACTGCACGGTGGGCTACATCGTGGAGGGGCTGCTGGGCGCCCGCCTGCTGCACAGCCCCCTCTTCCACTCCCACCTGGAGAACCTGCAGGGGCTGCCGCAGGACACCGTGCTCCAGCAGGTATGGGTGCTGTGCTCCCTGGCGCCTCTGGAGGTGCTGCTGCCTCGTGGCCTCGCCTCAGCCCACTTCTCAGGGGCTCAGCTCAGCAAGGGCTGGAGTGGACCCCAGGCGGATGCCTGTGCCTGCTAAAGCGTCTGCAGGGAGCAGCTGTGCACGTGGAGTCTGAGCAGGAGATGGACGGGGAAAGGGCAGATCCTACTGTGGGGGGCAGGAACAACTGGGCAGTGGGTGTGGTTGGGCAGTGATGGCATCACCTGTGCCCCACCCCCCCAGCTCAGTCCCCCTTCAGCGCTATTCCCGGAGCCTGGCCTAGAGGAGATGGGAAAGTGGGAGGGGCCCTAGTGGGTGGGTCTAGGGCCCCTCCCCCCTTGGGGGTTTCTGGGCCGGGGAGGGCATGGAGGCCCTGGGCCTGAGACCAGAGCAACACCTGCCCTTGGCCCCCATCCCCTTCTAGGTCACCTTGAGCTACGGGGGTCCCGAGAACCCCCATAATGTGGTCAACGTGGCTGGAGTCTTCAGCCTTCAGCAGGATCCCACACGGTGAGTGGGTGGTAGTTGGGGGTCCTGGTGCTAGGGCCCCGCCCACAGACCTGACCCCCGCTTTCTCCCTCCCCAGGTTTAAATCCATCCACTGCCTTCTCTATCCAGACACGGCCTGGTGTCCCAGGCAGAGTGACCCCACCTCTCGGTGATCAACGACCCCTGACCCGGGGCTGGCTCTGGCTCTACCGCAGGTGCCAGGAAGGGGAATGACACTGCCCCTCCTGGCCTGCAGCACCCCCAGCTCTGGGTACTCTGAATGCCAGGGGCCTCCCAGGAAGACGGGGAGGGGCTGTGCTGCGGAGGGCTCCGCTCCCAGGGCTCCGTCCTGCCTTCCTCCTCACCCTGCTGGGCGGGGAGCCGGGCGGCCAGCTGGGCCACATGCTGGAGAGCCCACACCAGGGCCCTGCCTGTGGCTTTAGAGGCCAGACCATGGGCAGTCGCCAGGATGCATCCTGGCAGGCCTCATGGGGCAGCTGCTCTCCCCGGCTGCAGACCGGGTGCAGAGCTGGGCAGTGTGGACTCCAGCCGGAGGGCCGAGCTCTCAGCTAGAGCCGCACTCCTGGCCCAGGCGCCACTGCCTGGAGGCTTCCGAGTGGGGCCTCAATGACACTTTTCTCTGCTTGGCAGTATTCAGGACGCTTCCACGCCGGGCCCTATGCTCCCCTGCACCAGCCCCAGGTCCATAAAACAGTGGGAGAGCCGGGCGCAGTGGCTCACGCCTGTAATCCTAGCACTGTGGGAGGCCGAGGCGGGCGGATCACTCAAGGTCAGGAGTTCGAAACCAGCGTGAGCAAGAGTGAGACCCCGTCTCTACTATAAATAGAAAGAAATTAATTGGCCAACTAAAAATATAGAAAAAATTAGCCAGGCATGGTGGCACATGCCTGTAGTCCCAGCTACT
>CAUYRT010053687.1:0-14403 GCA_963574885.1 Lepilemur ruficaudatus
AAAGAAAAAGAAATAAAAAGAAACTACACATTAGGAGCCTTGATGATGATAGCAGTGACAGTACAAACCAGTATGGGGAAGGTTTCTTCACCAGAGTATAGACTTTTTACGAAATGATACTAAGACAATTGATTATCTACACGGAAATTAAAAAGAAGAAATGAAAAAATCCCTACCTCACACTGTATACACAATTTTCTTTTTTTTTGAAACAGTCTCCCTGTAGCCCAGGCTAGAGTGCCGTGGCGTCAGCTTAGCTGACAGCAACCTCAAACTCCTGGGCTCAAGCAATCCTCCTGCCTCAGCCTCCTGAGTAGCTGGGACTACAGATGTGCACCACCACGCCCAGCTAGTATACACAATATGAATTCAGGTGAATTAAAACTTAAATATAAGAAACAAAATTTTGCCGGGCACGATGGCTCACGCCTGTAATCTTAGCACTCTGGGGTGGCAGAGGGCATGGGGTTTCTGGTGGCAGAAACTGGGTTTCTGTGCTTCCATTTTAAAATCAAATGCCAGGGAATTACTGGTAGCAATTACTGGGGTTACTATTATTGGTTCCATCAGGATCATGTGCCCGTCCTTTTGACTAGACAGGGAGAAGGCATGGCATTATCTTTGACAGTTACATCTGGACCACTTGGAATCAGGGAGAGGCAAACTCCCATAGGGAAAGAGATGTCTGGGCAGACCAAAGCCAAAGATGTCCATTGTAGGCTCAAACTGAGCATGCAATTAATATTTTGTGATCTTTTTCTTTTTCATCCTAATTACTAATATTACATAAACATTTCTCTGGTTTTTTTATTGTTGTTGTTTTTTTTTATATTGTCAGGGTGGAAAAATTTCTACCCTCTTATGTTTAGTACATGCAGGCCTGTGAATTAATCTAACAAAAGACTCATTAGCAGAAGAAAAGGCACATACTTTTTATTAACATTTACATGCACAGTTCACAGAAAAGAAATGAACCTCAAAGAAGTAGTTAAACTCTGAGTCTTATATATGCTTTTGGAAAAAAAGGGTTAGGCTTCAAAGGAAGATAAATTGTGGGGAAATGACTAGAAAATATATGGGAGAAATTAATGGAAGATAGGGTTATTTTATTAATAGTAAGATATGTTTATACAAACTCATCTCAGTTTTGATCCCGTCTTCAGTGACAAGAGTCACTCTTCTCTTTGTGGTTCAGCAAGGAGAGACCTTCAAAAAGGGAAATTTATGCACTGCTTTTAGGTAGTTAAGGAGAGGGCAGAAAACTCTTCCTATATCCATTGATTCTCAATTGCCTTTGGCTCAAAATAGTTCTTATACCAAAGTGACATATTTTGGGGTGGTACGTTCTGATTCCTTCCAGGGTATAATTTACGGATCATAAAATGCACCATTTTTGATACTTAATTCTACCAGTTTTGACAAATGCACGTGGTAGTAATCACCACCACAATCAACATATAGAAAGTTTCATTTCCCTCCCCAAAATTCTACCTGCTTATTGTAAACAACCGCTGGCCCTACTCTCAGGGGGATTTTGAACAGAGCATTTTCAATTTGAAAGAACCAAATCCCTAAAGTGCACAGATACTGTTTTCCTAAATCACCAGAAATGTTCTTAGAAACAGTCACTAAAACTGAGATTAGAAGCATAACTATAGAGCAAGTACTAGAAACAAGTATAAAAACCTAATCTGTCTATGTGCAGGCCCGGTTCTGTTTATGAGCTTGTGTCATGCCCATGCTTTACAGTCACAATGACTGCTGGGTGAGCACCCTGACTAGAGCACCTCCCACCCCTGGGGCCATGTAGAGAGCCTCCAGTGCTGGGACTGAGGCCCCTCCAGCGTTCTCACATCCAGTAAAGAGAGAGACCTTTCCTTCAAAGGAAGGAACGCTGGGCAGAGGAAAATCACCGCTCCCATTATAGTGTTCAAGTAAACAAATGTAATATAAGTAAACTCTAGTGAACTTGAACAAATCCCTTTAGATCTCTGGGCCAGATTTTATCGTTGGTAAAAGAATGATCAAAAGTCTACACTCACTTTAAGGAGTATGTACCTAACACTCATCAATCTTTAAATCTGACGACCTTTACGAGGTCAGCTTCAGAGAAACCTACCTGCCTATGTCTTTTTTTTGGATGGAACATTTTCCTAAATGTATTCACAATGCTCTGCCTTCTAATACAAAGATCATAGAACACACAGAACTTTCTGGAGGGGTGCCATGATGAAGGGTAGTCACTGAGAGGCTCAGTAACCTGGCCACCCCTCAGGGCTCACTGTAGTACACAAGGTGACTTGCTTCAGCACTGAAAGGCTCCAAGCAGTTCTCATTTCTTTTTCGTCTGCTGAAGATTTATTTATCTATTTAGGCTACATATAGTTTTATTTTCTTTTGAAAAAGCACCATCTTACACTTTCCACATATATTCTATCAAAAACTCTGCTGAATAGCATTTGTAATGTAATTTTTCTCATTTATTTTTCTCTATTGTTGCTAGTATTAAACTGTAAAATGCTACATGCCTATGTCTTATTTCAAAATGTCCCACCGCATCCTCGTTGATAAGTTATAATTAGAGGTACAAAAAATTTTAAGTCCATCAAACCGTCAGCTGATGGAGGCATCATAAAAGGTGAATTTTATGACAAATGTCTGGTGTTCAACATAGCCCCTTGCTGAGGAGCCCTGGCTCTGGAGGGGATCTTTGTGTCTCTCCCAGAGCAGGCACCTGTAAGTAGGTGGGTGACCTCTTAACCAGAGAAGAGCACCCCAGCATGGGGGCACCACACCTGCCCCAGCACCCCACCGCGCCCCAGCTCTGGAAGGCGAAAGTGAGTTGCGTCCCTCGGTCACTGGGAGGCAGAGGTGTTGGGGCAGCTGTACGTGTGCATGGCGAGGGTGCAGGCAGCCTCAGGAACACTCCTGCCACTGCGTCCCCAGGGAGGGATGGGGGATGAAGGAAGAGCCTGGACATGGACAGCTAGATGAGTCTTTGCTTCAGGCAGACCCAGGACAAGATTCAGGAAGCCCAGTGACTGGACTCCTGGACAGCACGCTGATGGTCATGACTCCATTACCTGGGTCAAAGTCCTAGTTCAAAGTTGTGCGCATTTTGTCAAAAAAAAAAAAAAAGTGGGTCCAACTTTAAAGCGGATCTGGACAATGTCATTTGTGTGCTTTTTTTTTTTTTTTTTTTAATGCCTCCCATGTTGGGCTGCGTCTTGGAAATAGAGTTGCCTCACGCGGCTGGGAACACGGCTGCCATATCCTCAGATGCACTTTCTCCAGTCTGGTCACCAGAACAGAATATAAGCCCGATTAAGGCTAGTCAAAGTCCCTTCAGCCAAACGAACTAACTCAGAGTGACTAAACCAGACCTGCTCAACACGCAGGGTAGGTGGTTCACCAAGCCAATAATAATGAAAGCAATAGTCTAAAGCAATAATACACATGATTCATAATCATTGAAATAATTATTTAAATAATAATAATATAATATATTGAGTTCTTACCAAGTACCAGGCACTGTCCTTTACAAAGAGCCTCTCATTTAATCTCTACAGCCCATTAGGTAGGTATTAATACTATCCCCATTTTACAGATGACAAAACTGTTCCACCACACATCCTGCATCTCTAATGCCCGTGGAGCCGTCAGATGCCTTGGCTCGCTTGCTTGCATTTTGGTAATCAGCTCTTGCTGTCTTGTCACATTTTTTATCGAGCATCAAATGCACTAGTACCTCTTACGCTGCTTTCATGATATATCCTGGCCATCCTGCCTCAACTCAGAAGACACACCCGCTGGCAGCCGTCTCCCAGGGTGAATCGCTTCTATACAAGACTTACAGGTTGACTTCTGCATTTTGTTTTGGAGGCTAACCTTTTAGCAACCTTGTCTCCAAACTCTACACAATATAAAGAAGCTGGTGCTAAATGCGAGTAAGGCCCTGGTCCTTCTCCACAGGCATGAGAGAGAAGGACGTTAAACAAGAGGCTGTCACAGAAGTGTGCCATTTAGGAGGGAAAGTAAGCTCCAGGCGGTAGACATTTGATGCTTGTTCATTGTGGCATCCCCGGCTCCTAGAACAGTGGGGCTCCACGGAGCACATGGGGAAGATTTATCTAAAAAATGAATAAAGCAAGTGGCATTTGACTTGTCTCCGAACAGATGAGGAGTGCTCCAGGCAGGATCAGCATTTGTAAAGGCACAGCGGGATTAAGACCTTGCTATTCACAGTATGAAAACGTTCTGGGCTGTAGTCCCAGCTGAGGTGAGAGGTGGGATTCCAGCCTGGTCAACAAAATGCGACCCCATCCCTGTTAAAAAACAACAACAACAGCAACAAAACCATTTTGGGATGTTTGATGTGGTTCGCCCACCTTTACGCCTCTACACAGACATGCTGGGAGAAAGCACTGTGTTTAAAATGCTGTCTTGGCTGGTAGCATGGACTAGAGAAATGAGTTCTTCAGAAAGTTACTAAAAATGATTATTATAATGCTTGTTCTGAAATACCCCATGCATTCCTCCCTTGTGATAGTCATCAAATATTTCTTGCTCTCTACTTTCCAGACATGGGGTAGGATTGCAGTTTTCTACTCCATTCCCATTGACGTTGGGGTGGTCATATGACTTGCTTTGCTCCTCCCAGTGTAAAAGGACAGAATGAAAACTTTAAGTCAGTGAGCAGAGTCCTCACTCCACCATCAGTGGATGTGTAGCAAGAACTAAACCTTTGCGTTGTAAGCCCCCCGTACCTTCATGCCCCGTTGTCTCATTTAATCCTCACAGAAACCCTATGAAATCGGTATTATTCCAAGGGTCCAAATAAGCAAGTCAAGGTTTGTGCAAAGCCGGCACACCTCTGGGGCCGTGTCCTCCAACACCATGGCCACCAGCCATGTGTGGCTATTGGGCACCTGAAATGTGGCTAGTGCAAATTTAGATGCATTGTAAGTGTAAAATGCACAATTCAATATCGGTGTGAAAAAAGAATATAAAATATCTCATTAATAGTTTACATTGATTACATGATGAAATAATATTTTATAAACATTGGGTTAAGTAAAGTATATTCTTAAAATTAGTTTCACCTGTTTATTTTTATTTTTTAAAATAGAGCTGCTAAAAAACATAAAATTACATAGGTAGCTTGCATTTGTAAGTTGTCCTATATGTCTATTGGATAGTCCTGGTTGACAGGTTACAGACTGAGGAAGAAAAGATGAGTTATTCTGAATCTAAATTCAGTGATCTTTCTAGCATTCATTCCTTCTCCCTCAGAGCAAATTTATCTGGTGAAGGTGGTTTGACTGTCGGCTCTTCTAAATTTATTTATTCATGGATTCATACAACAAATATTTATTGCAGTTACTGTATGCGAAGCTCTGTAGGGGGGTGGTGTGATTTTACTCTATCCTGAGCTCACAGTCCTGCTGAGGACAAAAGTCTTGTGCTTAAAAAGCTGAGGAATGGCCAAGTTTGAAGGTAAATGAGATGCTAAGAGGAATGCTGTTCAGGAAGGGGAAATCTGACCTGGCTGGGAATAGTAAAAAAAAAAAACCTATTTGAAAATCATACCACTGCAGCTTTCGATGCAATTCCTTCCTTGAGATTTCCAGAATAATCACAATCTATGTAAACTCAGCAAGTCTGTATGTTAACCCATTTCTACTCTCTACTTGTCGATACTTTAAAAAGAACTTAGTCAGCTTACATGCAAGTATTTACCGCTGGGAAAGAAACACTAAGAAATTTGGCTTCATTTTCTCCCAGTCAGGCTTATAGAAATGACAATGTCAATGTCATTATCTCCCAAGTGAAAACAAATGGGCAGTTCTAGTATTTTATTCTTCAGTGATTAATTACTAAAGGGAAAATGAAATCTAAATGTGAGCTGATGAACCATTATCATTTTCATTTCTAATGATTGAATGCTTATGTCAAACCTTTAGATTTTCATGTCATCTTCTAATTAAATGTTGTGTATCATGAGACATTTTCTTTATTTTTTATAAAAACATTTAATAAGCATTTTTGTTATCCTTTATAACCCTCTGCCAGTGATTTCCATAGTGTGATCTACAGTAAACCCACATCAGATCACCTGGAGTCATTGTCAATGTGGGGCACAACTCGTCTTCCACCCTAGAATTTTGGAGAGTGTGGCCCGAGAGACTGTATTTTACAGGGTGATTCCTATGTACACCAAAATTGGGGAAGCATTGCTGCTAGTCTAGGGTATAAAAAACTTGGTCTCTCGCATTCTTCCTGACAAGATCAAACGGAGGGGTCAGGCCGCCAACAGTCAAGGGGAGTGTAGAGGATTATTCATAACCCTTTGGTGCCAAGAAATCTGGAACTTCTAAAGCTATGGGCTAATGCATCTTGCATTAGTGAAGTGGCATGCAGGAAATCCCTCTACCCACAGTGCCAGGGGCACAGGGAGTCCTGGCATCCCTTAAATAAAACAACGTTGAGATTTTCAGGTTACCCCAGGCTTCTGACTTCCAGCTTTGTTGTCTGAAAGTAAGCAAAATGACTATATTCTTTTCCTCCTTCAAGGTAGGCAAGTGTATCTGAAATTTCTCCTAATGGCATAAATGAAATTGTGGTTTGAGGGGAGGTATTGAAGAAATGATTCAGGAAAACGAAACTAGCTAGAGAACCTCCTTTCTTGGAGAGAACAGATCAGCCTGTTAGGGGTAGATACAGCCTTTTACTTGCTGTGGGCAAAACGCAGTGTTCTTGGAGAGGTCAGAGCCCCTTTAGGGACCAGATGTAGTTTGGATTCCCTTGAAAATGGGGCACTGATTGGATCTGGACATTTATTTTTTAACTTTTTGTTTTGAATTAATTTTAGATTTTTAAGAAGTTGCAAAAATAGTACAGTGAATTTCCTTCACCCAGCTTCCCCCAGTGATAACATCTTACACAACCATAACATATTATCAAAACCAAGAATTCAAATTTTGTGTAATATATTGTGTAATATATTACCTACACTACAGACTTAGCCACTACTATAGTCTGAATGTTTGTGTCCCCCCCCCCCAAATTCATACATTGAAACCTATCTCCAATGCATTGATATTAATAGGTGGGACCTTTAGGAGCCGATTAGGTCATGAGGGTGGAGCCCTCAAAAATGGGATTAGTGCCTTTATAAAAGAGATCCAAGGGAGCTTGTTCACCTGCTTCCACCGTGGGATGACACAGAGAGAAGGTGTCATCTATGAGGAATAGGCCCTCATCAGATAATGAATCTGTTGGCACCTTGATCTTGGACTCCTCAGAATCTAGAACTGTAAGAATTAAATTTCTGTTGTTTATAAGGTATTTTTTTATGGCAGCCTGAACAGACTAAGGCAGCCATTTTGTGTGGTGTCTACACAAGACAGCTGGAACCACCTCAGGAAGTGTCTTACGATACATACTGGATATGTGCTCAGACACAGGGGGGCACACATGTAAAGCACAAATGTACTTTGACATGCAAACCCAAACACATGCCGAATCACACACACTGCTGCACCAGGGCCCCTTAAGGAGTCACAATCACTGCTTGAGAGTGGTGCATAAATCAAACCTCACAGGGCAGGCACGGCCCCTGGCAGACCCCCACTCCACAGCCCCTCCAGAGGGCCAGACCTTGTCGGGAGAGATGCTGCATCCTTGGCCACGCTTACTTGTGGTCCGGTTGTTCCAAAGGAATTCCATCTGCAGTGTCTGCCCTGCCTGCTCGGAGACAGCCAGGGGCATGGGGGGCTCAGGGTCTCCCCCCCAGAAGCAGCTGGTCGCAGCCCCACAGCTCAGGAGCGCCTGGGTCTCAGCCAGGTCTGTGGTGGTGACTGCAGCACACAGGCCCTAGGAAGAGGGAGGGATCCCTAAACTGGCATCACTGAATGGAGAACTGAATGGTGTGATTTACTACACGATATACATTACTTCGGATACTTATACTTTTAAAAACATTGTTTGTAATAGATGGCAAAGACTCAAGATTAATTCAGAACTCAAAGGAGTAGGAAAAAATAGAACGGTATGTGGAATCCCTTAGTATATTCATATATTAATAATACAAATGAATATATCATATTAATGGATTCCATTGTCAGCAGAGGAATCACTGCAGCACTGGATAGTACATCTTGGATTAAACTGGTATCTCCTTAATAAGATTTTGCACTATAAAGGATATTTGGGATAGCAAATACAGTTTTGCACTGATAAAACCAGGAACCACAAAAAGAAAGATGATCAATGCAAATGAAAAAAGTGTAACGTAGATGATAAAACAGCACAAAGGATAAAGCTTTTGTTTTCTCTCTCAAGCAAAATGATCCTCAATCCAAGACAGATGCAAAGAGAGCATCTAACTGCTTAAAATGAGAGCAGGCCTGGCTGTTGCCTTAGATAAATGACACCCCAGAGTCCTGAAAGAACTTGCAGATGTGATCGCAGGACTCTGTGAGCAGGAGTCGGGGATGGAGAGACGGCAAAAGACCGGAGATGGGCAAATGAGTTCCAGATTTTCCAACACAACAGGAAAGGTGACTTACGGGCCTGTGCGCTGCTTAAGGTTAAAGTTGAGCTTCAGCAAAGCTCCAGAATAGAGGATTGAAGGGACTTTGTGGGTAGTTATTAAAGACAATGGTGACAGCTAGGCACTGCCATCAGTTCCTGAAAACCAAGCTGAGCCAACCAACCTTGTTTCCCTTTTGGATCACTCCATTGGAGGAGCAAGAAAATCTCACAGCTAGAAATGACTTATTTCAGCAAGACACTTACCAAAAGTGTCCCGTGACATCCTGGTGGACAGAGGAACATGGCCTGGTGGTTCCTCTGCATCCACATTCCAACGAACCCCCGCAGGGTTCCCCTTTGTTTGAGTATAGCCTGAAACCTCCAATTACAAGGGCTCAAGAGAAATAAAGTGATGGTAACAGAGGTACTTACTCAGGAACTTTTACAAAACTATTGACTTTTTAAATTTTTTTAATTTTAATTATTTAGTAAAAGAACTAAATCTATGTTCAAGTTTCTATTTCTTACTGCTTTTTTATCGTATATGTTTAAGGTGTGCCCCATGCGTTTTGATATACTTATCTTGACATACACATATATGGTGAAGTGGTAACTACAGTCAAGTAAACTGACATACCTGTGATCTCACATGGTTACCTTTCCTTTGTGTCTGTGTGTGTGTGTTTATCACCTAAAATTTTAGTACCCACAATCTACTCTCTTATCAAATTTCCAGCGTAAAATGGAATATTATTAGCTATAAGCCATATGTTGTACATTAGATTTTCCAGACTTACTCATCCTACAAACTGTAATTTCGTACCCTTTGACCTATATCTTCCCGTTTCTACCTCCCCCTCCTACCCTTTTAACTCCTGGTAACCACCATTTTACTCTCTGTCTATACATATTCTATTTATTAATTTTTTAGATTCCACATTTAAGTGAGATCATGCAGTATTTTTATTTCTTTGTCTTGCTTATTTCACTCAACATAATGTTCTCTAGATTCATCCATGTTGCTGTTGATGGCAGCATCTGCTTTTTATTTTTTAAGGCTGAAGGATATTCCATTGTGTATGCATGCCTCGGTGTCTTCATCCATTCATCCCTTGACAGACATTTCGGTTGTGTCCATAATTTGGCTATTGTGGCTAATGCTGCAATGAACGTGGGAGTGCAGATATTTTTACAATGTGGTGATTTCATTTCCTTTGGGTATGTGTCTGAAAGAGGGATATTTGGGCATATGGTAGTTCTATTTTTAATTTAAGAACTTCCATACTGGTTTCCACATTCCCACCAAGAGTGCACATGGATTCCTTTTCTCCACACCCTCATTATTTCTCAGTAACAAGGAATAACAATTTTTTGGTAAAAGCCATCCTAGCAGGTATGAGGTCACATCTTAGAGTGTTTTTAATTTGCATTTCTCTGATGACTAGTGATGTTGAACAATTTTTCAATACCTGTTGGCCATTTTTAAATCTTCTTTCGAGAAATGTCTATTCAGATCTTTTGCCCAATTTTTAATTGGGTTATTCATTTTTTGCTATTGAGTCATATGAGTTTTTATGTATCTTGGATATTAACTCCTTATCAGATATACTTATTGAGGTGTGTAAATTCTTATGTATTTTGCATATTAACCCATTATCAGATATGTGGTTCACAAATATTTTTTCCCAATCTGTAGGCTGTCGTTTCATTTTGTTGACTGTTTGCTTTGCTGTGCAGAAGCTTTTTAGTTTGATGTAATACCATTTGTTTACTTTTGTTTTTGTTGCTGGGCATTTCGGTGTCACATTCACAAAAAATCTTTGCCAAGATCAATGTCAAGGAGATTTTCTCCAATATTTTCTTTCGGGAGTTTTATAGTTTAGTGTCTTCTGTTGAAGACTTTAATCCATTTTGAGTTGATTCTTGTGTATGATGTAAGATAAGGGTCCAATGTCATTATTTTGCATGTAGGAATCTGGTTTTCTCAATATCATTTATTGAAGATATTATCGTTTCCTCATGATGTCTTCTTGGTGGCTTTGTCAAAAATTAGCTGACTGTATATGCCAGGATTTATTTCTGTGCCCTCTGTCCTGTTCCACTGGACACTGCTAGTGTTTTATTGTTTTGATTACTATCACTTTGTAGTAGATTTTAAGATCAGGTAGTGTGATAGCTTCAGTTTTGTTATTTTTGCTCAGGCTTGCCTTGGCTATTCAGGGTCTTTGGTGGTTCATATGAATTTTGGATTTTTTTTTCTATTCCTGTGAAAAATGTCATTGGAATTTTGATAGAGATTGCATTGAATCTGTAGATTGCTTTGGGCAGTATAAACATTTTAAAAATATTTAATCTTCCAATTCATGACTATGGGATATTTTTCCACTTATTTGTGTCTTCTCCAATTTCTTTCATCAATGTTTTATTGTTTTCTATGTACAGATATTTCACCTCTTTGGTTAAATGTATTCCTAAGTGCTAATGGCTTTTTAAAGTAAGGTAGTAACACTCAAATATCCCTTCACACTTAATTTGCTAGGGCTGCCATAACAAAATATCACCAACTAGGTGGCTTAAACAACAGAAATTTACTTTCTATTTTTTTAACTAATATAAATTTTATTTATTTATTATTTGTTTTAAACTTCAGAATATTATGGGGGTACAAACATTGTGGTTACATATAATGCCTTTGCCTCACAGAAATTTGCTTTCTCATAGTTCTAGGGGCTGGAAGTTCAAGATCAAGATGTTGGCAGGGTTGGTTTCTGCTGAGGCCTCTCTCCTTGGCTTGCAGATGGCCGTCTTCTCCCTATGTCTTCATATGATCATCCCTCTGTACCTGCCTGTGTCCTAATCTCCTCTTCTTATAAGGACATCAGTCATATTGGCTTAGAGCCCACCCTAATGACCTCATTTAACTTAATCACTACGTTAAAGACACTATTTTCAAATATATGAACATTCTGAGGTATTGGGGGTTAGGACTTCAACATATGAATTTTGGGGGTATACAAGTCAGCCCATGATGTCAGTTTATACCAGCATCTGTCCCAGTCCAAGATGTCAGTTTCTTTGTCTGTTAGTCACTTGCTGACAATCATGTGCAATACAATAATAACAGTGGGTACCATATTATTAAATGCTCACTATATGCCAGCACTGTTCTATGTGCTTTGCCTACATGATCTCATTAATCCTCATTAAAAACCTATGAAGTGAAAATTATTATTAATTCATTTTACAGATAAGGAAATTGAGGCCCAAGGTCAAGTGAGTGATAAAGTAGGATTTGAACCTGGGCAATCTGGATCCAGCACCCATTTTAATAGCTATCTCATTTGTAGAAATTCAAATCAATGGCAAAGTGAAATTATAAATCTTGCAAAATATGTAGTATTTCAAGAAGTCTTTCAGAGAACTGCTCAAATGAGACCCAAAGTCAAAAAGAAAGGAGGGTCTGGAAGTGTCAGACTTGTTAATTGAAGAAGAAAAAAATTGATGAAGATGACAAAGGATCATAGAAGCGAATTATTTGAATATAAAAGGAACAGTGAGGACCTTGGGAAAATTAATAGTCTTCTAACATTTTTACAGAAATGATAGTCTTTATGATTGTGATCTGAAAGTCAACAGTAAAATGAAGACTGTCATATCTTGTTGTCTTATAGTTTTGTCAGAAAATTCCCCCCAAAAGAACTCTATTAATTCTTTTTTTCACCCTGAAAATTGATGTATAGTTGTAATGATAACTAAAAAATTATTTAATTTTGAGGTACAGTTAATTCATTTTGCAAAATTTTTGGTTTTATTTTTATAATTAAATCCAAACATTATTTTTAATATTTACTAGATTTTTTCCTGCTTTCAATGGATTGGTTTGAGGTGATCTTTTTTTTTTTTTTTTTTTTTTTGAGACAGAGTCTCACTCTGTTGCCCAGGCTAGAGTGCTGTGGCATCAGCCTTGCTCACAGCAACCTCAAACTCCTGGGCTCAAGTGATCCTTCTGTCTCAGCCTCCCGAGTAGCTGGGACTACAGGCATGCGCCACCATGCCCGGCTAATATTTTCTATGTATTTTTAGTTGGCCAATTAATTTCTTTCTATTTTTAGTAGAGATGGGGTCTCGCTCTTGCTTAGGCTGGTTTCGAACTCCTGACCTTGAGCAATCCTCCCGCCTCGGCCTCCCAGAGTGCTAGGATTACAGGCGTGAGCTACTGCGCCTGGCCGAGAGGTGATCTTTTTTTCAGTACTAATGACACGCAGCTAATGATCCTCTCTATTACATCAGCTGATTGAATGAAAGAATATTAATTGATTAGTGTCAAATTGAAGACAGGTTTCTGACGGTGTGCCTTGGGGCTCTTGTTTTATATTTTAGTCGAGGACTTAGATGAAGTGCTGTTAGACTTCATCTAATAGGAAAACACTCCAAACGCGCTTTTCCCTTTGCTCTCACACCACCACAACAATCAACAACAAACAAAAAACTTCAGTGACCCCAAAATATGTGAGGATTTCTCCCCACCAGCAAGACAGCAATCAGTCCTGAAGCAGACAGCAGCTGGGTGTCCTCTGATTTAATTCCAACACTGTCTACTTGGAGATAGTGTTGAATCCCCCAGGGTGAGGGCTCAGTCCCCAAAACTGCCCCTGCTTCAGACATCTGTCACAATTTCTGGCCCCCAGAGCTTCTGACCGACCAGTTTCAAGTTGGGGTTCTCACGAGTTGGGTTCAATTAATTTGCCTGGCCCCATGGGAAAACTGGGCCACAGACTAAAGAAGGTAAAGTACACTCTTCTTTCTACCCCCCAAAACAATCACAGTGTCAACAAAAATAAATGAATGGGACCTGATCAAATTAAAAAGCTTCTGCACAGCCAAAGAAGCTATCACCAGAGCAAACAGACAACCTACAGAATGGGAGAAGATAACTTGCTTGCTACACATCTGACAATGGACTGATAACTAGAATCTATGTAGAACTCAGGAAAATCAGCAAGGAAAAATCAAACAACCCTTTTAAAAAGTGGACCAAGGACATGAACAGAAACTTTTCAAAAGAAGATAGACTAATGGCCAAGAAAGGTATGAAAAAATCTGTTCTTAAATACCATTTTACCAACTGTTGCTGGATAAAGGGTGAACAGAACAGTTTATAGTAGCAAATATGTAGCATTCTGGCACAGGTTCTTGCCAACTTTGCTACAGCTTTGTATATTATTTATAAAACACAAATGGCCTTAGTGGTTTTCCTTACATCAAAAAAATATGAAAAATTGCTCAACATCTCTAATCATCAGGGAAATGCAAATCAAAACCACAATCAGATATCACCGAACTCCAGTGAGAATGGCTTTTATCAAAAAGTCCTGAAACAACAAACGTTGGCATGGATACGGAGAGATAGGGACACTCATACACTGCTGGAGGGACTGCAAACTAGTACAACCTCTATGGAAAGTAATATGGAGATAACTCAAAGAACTAAAAGTAGACTTACTATTTAATCCAGAAATCCCACTACTGGGCATCTACCCAAAGGAAAAAAGTCATTCTATAAAAAAGAAACTCGAGCCGGGCGCAGTGGCTCAGGCCTGTAATCCTAACACTTTGGGAGGCTGAGGCGGGCAGATTGCTCAAGGTCAGGAGTTTGAGACCAGCCTGACCAAGAGCGAGACCCTGTCTCTACTATAAATAGAAAGAAATTAATTGGCCAACTAAAAACATATAGAAAAAATTAGCCAGGCATGGTGGCGCATGCCTGTAGTCCCAGCTACTCGGGAGGCTGAGGCAGTAGGATTGCTTGAGCCCAGGAGTTTGAGGTTGCTGTGAGCTAGGCTGATGCCACGGCACTCACTCTAGCCC
>CAUYRT010053689.1:0-28037 GCA_963574885.1 Lepilemur ruficaudatus
TGTACCAAGGAAATAATTCTAAATAAAAAGCAAGAAAAATAAAATACTGCATATTAAGATGTCCATTTTAGCATTTGTATTAATGAAAAATGGAAACAAGATCATTAGTATTAGGGGAATTAGTTAAATAAAATACTTGTATTTTGCAGCTTTAAAGTCAATAAAAGTAGCAACATGGAAAAAGCAAGAAATATATTAAATTAAAAAGTTTCAAAGTATATTAAATCAAAAATTACAAAATGGTTTATTTATTCGTGTATTTCCATCTATTTATTGAGTCCCTACTGAATACCCAGCATCATGCCAGCCACTGGGTATATGACGGTGAATCAGACACATCGGGTCCTGTCTTCATGACAGCATATTGTCTGGAAGGCTAGGTACTGAGCAAGTGATGACAAGCTTGATGACACTGACCTCGTCTGGGAAGGAGAGAAGGCCTGGGCGGAGGATTTCAGTTCTCTATGACTGCAGATGAGAAGTTAGCCAGGGAAACAGGGCCCCTGGTTTCAAGGTCGGGGAGAAGATGATTTTCATCAGAGAAACCAGTACTTCACAGGACCTGAGATGTGAAAAAATATCTATTTAAATAACTCAGGCAATGAAGGACACTTGGGGACAAGGAAGGGAATTTAGGATGTTGGTAAGAGAGTGGTTGAAATGATGGCTAAGGACAGAAATGAAGGCAGAATGAAATGATGGCCATAAACGCAGAGGTTCCTCATCTCTTCTCATGCCATCAATTCCTGTGGCTGACTAGTGAAGCCTGGTCTCAGACTGGTGTTTTTAAATCTATAAAATATAAAATACAAAGAAAATCAATTATATTGAAATACAATTGTCAGTTTTTGTTATGATATAGTAAAACGGCAATAATGCATTAAATAAGATTTAGCAGTGGGTCTAATATCTATCATAATTTTGAAGTCGTGATGAGCATAAACAATATTTCAAGCATTCTGTGACTGCTGCAATGTCTGATGAGTATATCTGATTTGTATTCATGACCAAGTTACAGGTATTGCTAGGACTGCTATAGTTTGTCACCTTCATTTATAATTGAAGAAAATTCTAAATTTCAATTGAGATCAATTTTTAAAAAGGTGTTTTTTGCCATCCAAGTTCTTGGATCCCTTGAATTCATCAGCCCCTTGGAAGTCCACAGAGCCCCGGTTAAAACTCCTGTTTAGTATGACAGGATTATGGATGTGGATTCTTTTCTCTGTTCTCCATATGCTATACTACTTTTATAACAATTTCTTATGTCTTGATGAGGTTTGTATATCATAGGGCACAAATAGGATGGGAAGGAAACTCTTAGCCATTTATTCTGTATTACAGTTGTGATGTTCACAGTTTGCAATGCAATCTCGTGTCTGTTTCTTGCTCAATGCTGTCATGGTCACAGTCACACAGTTATAAGTCTCCAGATAGCAATATTCCTAAGAGGTCTGGCCAGCATGATACGAAACCCCAGATAAACTCCTTCGAGTACCCAGGCCTCTTAAAATAATGTCACTTTTTAAAGGAGACTTTATATGATCAACAGTCTTTCTCCTGCAACCTATAGATCTTAAATATAAAGCTGGCTTTGACAATTTCATAATAAAGCTGCTGCAGATTGAATTTAGGCATACATGCTAGATTAGAAATGTTAAAAAAAAGTATGATTGGCTTTTAGCAATATGTTTTTAAAGGATTAGTAGCTTTCTTATGCATGGGCAGTGTAGCCCCTGCATGTCTGCATCGTCTCCTTAGAGCAGGCTCCTAGTTAGGTCCATCACGAGTGAAAGCTTAGTACCTGCCTCCCTGAAGCAGCCTGAGGCAAAAAGCTTTTTTCCTAACAGTAATTTTTTTGCCTGGCTAGATGAAGAAAGACTCAGTTTCCTCACTAGCTCTCAGGCTGACCTTTCCATTGTTAGCGTGCACCTCCCCCGGCCTGAAGTATCAAAGCTAAAACCCTTTTCTGATCTCTGCATCTGGAGAGGAAGGAGGTGGGAAGGAGCTGAATTCAAATGTTTTCCTTGTACCTTGTGAATCTATCTTTCCTTTGTAACGAGTCATTCATTTAGAAGAAAAAGAACCTGTTCCTCATTTCACTTAGAAAATTAGTTTTTAATCTTATTCCTAGCTTTTGAATCTCCACTGGACCTGCTCCCTGTGGGACTTGATTTGAGTGACACTAGTTACTTATTCTATTTTCCATAATAAAGCTGCCTCAGAAATAACTATTTCACATCTCTTGGTGACACATCGCAAAAGGGGCAATTTTTCAACCCAAAGAAGTTGAAATATGATTTCTCTATTGTACAAGTCAAATGTCTGGAAAACTACGCAGAATAGGAGAAAGCTGTTCATTAGATTCAAACGCTAGCAAACAAGCCCTCTTTTATGCTCACTCAGAAAAGCTGACAGGTTCACCAATATCAGTCCCAGTTCACTGATACAGTGGGGGTAGGCTGCCCCCTTTCAACTTGGAGATATTTGGAGATGCCACTGTTTTATCTGAGTGTGTGAGACTGGCAGCTTCTGCCCCCCAACAAAGTGGCACAAGGGACAACGGGGCATTTGTCATGCCGTGCTCAGACAAGGAGGGCAATGGCTGACATTTTATTAAAGTATAAAATCACTGGAGGCCAGAACCAATGGCCAGAACCTGATTGACAGAGGCTTTCAAATGGAATGAGCAACAACATCCTAAGTTAGGACTGCAGCCTGGCAGATGTGAGTATGTGAGTTCAGCACAGGGCCAGTTTTGGACTTCAAAATTAGTTACTTCACTGTCATGGATCCTAAGTTACTTAAAATGAATAAACTTTTTTGTTTTTTAAATAAGATAGGGATATGTAGATTCTGATTCAGAGAAGAGTCACTTTAATTTATAGACAATTTTCCCTGCTTTCAGGATTAGTCTAAAAGCCAAGATTTGAAAATTAGACATAAACATAGTTAATTAGGAATTAGCAAGCTTCACAGTCATCAACCATGCTTGAAGAGACAGGGTTTCTGGAATTTAGCTGGAGGCATGGTAATGTGACGCTGGATGGGAAGGGCCCGACAGCATTGGATTGGCCCGTTGTATAATATTTTAGTGCTTGGAGAATTTCAAAAACTAGCTTTAATTTCCATGTCTGTCCTTGGCTACTTGGTGTTTCTGGGCTCATGATTTGAGTACTCTGATTTGTTTTCCACATCTGCAAAATGGCATAAGCCATATAGAAAACTTTTTCTGTTTTCAAAGGGTAGTCTAGCAGTTCACCCATGAGTGGGGCATTGAAATCATTTTCCAACAGGAAATCCTATGACTAATAAAGCAAGCCAGCTAACTAGTAGGTGTTATGAGATAAACCAGCCTATACTATACTATTCTGAGTAACCCTTGGGGACACTTGGAATTAGACCAAGACTAAATGAGACATCTAGTTGGAAACCTAAATGGGTAACTGAAGGACTTCCATCCAGTATACAGAGTCAGTCTCAGGCCACCTGGTGTAAAGTTACGTGCCTTGGGGATTTAGTCAGGAGTGGTGCCATTACTAAGACATAAAGCCTTCATAATGACACTTTCAGTGAAAGTTATCTATTACCTAAAGAGTAGAGAAAATTAAATAATGCCACAGGACATAGTACTTGCAATTTCTTGAAGTACGTTATTACTTAAATATATCAACCATGCAATTGTTGATAACTCAAATGAATATAGCATGATATAATTTAATGCTGACTGTGTAGAGTACTGCAGAGATGGGTTGTTGGGCTAGAAACCTCTGATGAATCTCCAAACAGAATACCTATAGTTCTATGAGAAACCTTGCCAAAAAACAGAACACCAGTTTAATTGCAAAGAGGAATGGCTATATTTTGGTGATATTTTGTTTTCACATGTGCTTTAGATTTTCTGTTAGTGGTACGTGCCTTAGCTGTATCTTTTTCAGACGTACATAGTTTGTCAATATGTAAGTTTGTATAGGAATCCTAATAAAGGAGATAATGAAATCCACAGATTTGTTCACTTTATCAAACATCAAAATAGTGGACCTGGCACAAAGGAATGTGTTTGTTATGACTCTGTCCTAGTACATTTCAAGGAGATCCATTCTGAAGAGAATTGTTTCAACCTCAACTGACATTAAATATTTATTACAAATATATAGCCTTAGCAACAATGATAAGAGTAATTTTCAGAATCAACAGCTAAAATGCATTTAAATGTCTGTTCTATGTGTATTTATTTCACTAGTTATGATTCAGCTATTAGCAGTGATTTTTTCTTGTATTTTTACTTGTGAGGCTAGAGAGCACTGCCTTCAATTGGACATTCCTTACTTCAACAAAATTGTTGCACACCTATGGTTTTCTGTATACTTGGAATGAAGATAAATTAAGACATGATTCCAGGACTCAAGACTGTCTCTATCCTGGTAATCATTTTGAAGTGCAAATATATAATTATAATTAATGTAAGATCATAATATAATTATGTGAAGAGGAGTACGAGAGCACAGAGCAGGGAAGGAGGGAGGAGGCAGGCTCAGAGTCTAGAAGTAGCAAGATGAGTAAAGAAGTTTTATGGTAATCCAGAGAGAATAGATGAGGGCCTGAAATAAGGCAGTGGCACAAAGTAGATGCTGAATAAATGTCTGCTCAGTGAAAGAGTGAATAAGGCTGACAGAAGAGATAGTTAGAAGATACTATCAATAAACTTTAGTAGTTACTTACATGAAGAAGATAAACAGGGAAGAATTCAAGAGTCATTGCTGACAGTTAACATATAACTAACTGGTAATGCCATTAATTGATGTGAGGACTACTTGGAAATATCCATGAAATGTCTAGAACTAGATACCTGATAGGCTATTGTGGGAAAGGGGTCTTCAACTGGGGAGGAAGGTAGAGAATTCACCTGTAGATTTAGGAATCTATGTCAATGTGGTAGAGGAGATCACTGAAGTAAATTAGATCATATAATGCCCAAGAGGAGGACAAGTGTGTGACCTTGAGGAATGCCAACACTTAGAGGCAGACAGAAGAATAGAAGCTGATGAAGGGACCTAAAATATATTGTAGGGGCTGAAGGAGAATCTGGCAAGGGTTGTGTTGCAGACATCAATCGGGAAAAGTGTTGTGGATATTATGGGGAAAAGATTCAAGAAGAAAGTTGTGCCCAATGCAAGAGAAGACTAAGGAGAGACCCTTGGCTTTGGCAGGAGGATAAGAATGACCAGGAAAAGGGAGGAAAAAGGCCCACTTCACATGCTCACTTCCTGTTCAGCACCGGAGAGAAGACATCAGGAAATGACTTTTGGAACATGGAGGTTTCAGTATTTTATAGACAGAAAGAATCTAATAGAAAGCAAGCAGTTGAAGCTATGATAGGAAAGAGATTTAAAAGATAGGGAGGCCAAGTGGAAGCATATATCTTTTCCTCAGATACATGAAGAAAATAGGTACATATGGAAGAAACTGTAACATCAAGGGTAATCTCATCCAGCTTCCCCATTTCTCTAAGAAACAGGAGATGAGACATTTGCTAATGAGAGATTTGGAGTATTGGTAGGGAACTTAAGAAGGCTAAAGCTTCCATGGGGAAGCTGGCTGAGATGTATATTCCCTTTATATAATCGCTTAACCCCCATTTCTTTCATTTATTGACCCCTTCTCCAGGTATGTAACTTTTAATTTTATATGTTTCTAATTGAAGCAAATCTAATCTATATGATTACAGAATTTTAAGATGTATGTGATTATTGCATTGCCAAGAAAGCTCTGCTTTCCACAAAAAAAAAAAACCTTTTAAATAGTGCATTCAAATTATTACCATATTTTCCAAGATCTTTCTGCACATAACCTTTCAGGAAAACGTCTAAAAAATAAAGTGAGGCAAATCGACTACTGTATTTGATCATTATCTGCAATATTGGCCTTTTCTTCCTGCTCCTTTAGATTGGTGCAGTCCTGTTATACTACAAATGAATCCCCTTTCTTTGTACATCTAGTAATACAGTGATGATGCTCTGATATCTGTACATTTCTTATAACATTTTGTTATACAAAGAACTACAAAGTGCTGAATTGACTTGTTCATCTTGCAGCTTGTGTGCTGCTGCCTTTTTTATTAATTTTTTTTTTTTTTTTTTTGCAAATCTATTAACTATCTTAATGGAATTCTACTTTAAACTTTAAAACATCTGTGATTGGTTGGTGATTTCTATCACTTGTACTGTGTCAAATGTGTAGATAAGGAGGCGATAATGAGGTGAAGGCTTAAGAAGTCTTCTGTAGCACACCAATTTACATACATACAGGTTTGAAATTTTGTTTGTTTTTTTTTTCTGTCTGGTGCAGAGCCCGATGGGCATTTCAGCTTCATTTTTCACAAGACTGCACAAGTGGAAGAAAGTAGGTCCTCTGACTGACACCCGTTAGTTTCTTATTATTCAGAAAGTGGGAAGATAAAGCAGAAGAGAATGATTTCAGAATTCCTTATCAAAGTGAGCTAACTTGGTTTAATGAGTGTTAAGCAGTAATATGGGCATTGCTTTGTTTTTTGAAATAATAATGAGATGTTGGACAAGGTGCTTATAAATAGAGGAAAGAATATGACTTTTCTTTTCACTGCATGCTTCTGTTTAGTTCTTTTTAGTGCAATATTAAGTATAAAAAGAAAAAATTAATTGCATTAATTGCCAAGCAGCATTCTTCAGTAACCTCAGAAAGCAAAAAGTACAATTCTATAATATTAAAATTGTGGCCTTGGTATCCCAAGCACTTTTTTCAAGTTTTGGGGCTCCTTTTCTATTCTGGAAGTCTTATCTAGGAAAGACATCCATAGGTATCAATGAGCAAGTTTCATGGTTTTCCAAAGACTCTTTTTGACAAATGGTAAATGACTACACCATAGGCATTACATTTTCATTGAAAGCAAAATACACACATTAAAACTCTATTTTAAATTTTAGTTTTTTAAAATAATAATTAAAAATGTAAATAGATAAATAATATTTCCCCCAAAATTAAAAATTAAAATCATTGCTTTGGGACCTGGGGTGTTAAGCTGGGATTGTCTAGTTGTAGTGATTTGCTTGTAAAGACTGGTCCACCTTTTTTCGGTCCACAGTGCTAAATGGCATGGATTTAGAATCCCATGGTCCTGAATACAAAATAGAATTCATAACCTAATCCTCATTGTCTGAGCTTACTCCTCACAAATATTAACTGTTTTCAGAGCTTCTTCTGTGGCTGCTGTTTCTCAAAATAATCCTTGTACTAAAGAGGCATATTTAGAGGTAGCATATTCTCCTTAATACCATTTTCTGAATGGTCTATACAATCATTCAGGAAACAGTAGTAAAGCAGACTAATTTATGTGGTTCTCAGCAAATTTTGCCCATAGTGTGCTCTGCTTCCTATGGTGCTATGTAATTTAGATATATTAATATAAAGATGTTACCATCTACTCACCTTTATTCAACAACACTGATACCATGTGTTAGACAGGATGCAGAACAATTGCAATTTTCATACACTGCTGATAGGAATATAAATTGGTACAACCATTTTGGAAAACTGTTTTCAGAATCTACTAAAGCTAGGTACATGAATATCTTGTGGCCCAGCCAATTCTGCTGTGTATATATACTTAACATAAATGAGTATTTATGTCTACCAAAAAACACTACAGTAGCATTATTCAAAATGGCCAAGAACTGAAAACATTTCCAATATTCAATAGCAAAATAGACAAATAAATTGAGGCATACTCATACAATGGAATACTATCCAGAAATGGGAGGGGAACTTCCATATGTAATAGCATAGATAAATCTTATAGACATAATGTTGAGAGAAAGAAGCCAGACACAAAGGAACATGTATTATGTGATTCCTCGTATATGAAGCTCAAAAACAGGTAACACTGATCTAAGTTGATAGAGGTGGCTCTGTGGGAGGCAGTGTCAACTAGTGGGAGTTCAAGGGAGCCTTCTGGGGTGGTAGAAACTTTCTATATCTTCATATGTGTTATGTTTTCGTGAGTGTATAAATATGTAAAAATTTATTAAAATTTATGTACAGTATGTATTATACCTCAATAAAAATAAATAAAAAAGAAATTAATAAGTATGCATAGTAACAGTTTATCTTATTAGAGTGCGTGAAAAAAATGAGATAAGTTCTTAACATAGTGCTTGATCCATAGTGAGTACTCAGTTAGTGTTAACTATTGATTTGTGATTGTTATTGTTGTTTTTACCATTACTGTAAGATACAATTGTCTGGAGCAGCTGTTAGGCTAAGCAAATTTCCCTAACAATGACTGCATCTCTGAATTCAGCTTTCAAGAACCATGCCCCAACCAACTTAACATGGCTAGTTTTCTATGAAAAGGAGTTTATTAGTATTGTAAAGTTTTCTTATTTAGCGTAGAATTTTTTAATTCTCCAAACAGCATTTAATTCAAGATTTTTGTTTTTCTTCAGAATAGATAAGAATTTTTTTAATTACTTTGAAATACAACCATCATTAATCTTATGGAAACGATATTCATCTGCTTTAGTAATAAAAGAAATGCAAATCAAATTAACAATGAGACACTATATTTCATCTGTGTGATTGGTAAAGACAATGGATAATTAGGTTGGTTAAGGTACAGGGAAGCCAACAATTTCTTATGATGCTCCTGAGAGTGTTAATTTGTATGATTATTCTGGAAGGGCAATTGGCAATGTGCATTAAAAGCTCAAAAATGCACATGTTCTTTGTCCCAGCAATTCCTCTTCAAAGTTTATGCCCTCAGGAAATTATCAGATAAGTTTACAGAGATGTCTGCATACAATGTTATTTATATAATTGGTTTATTGAAAGTATGAATTCAGTGAGGTAAAACCATGATTGCCTATACAGTCATGCATTGCTTGACAACTGGGATAGATTCTGAGAAATGTGTTGTTATTGTGCAAATATTGTAGAGTGCACAGTACTTACACAAATCTAGATGGTAGAGTCTACTACTACTATACCACTATTGCTCCTAGGCTACCAACCTATATAGCATGTTATTGTACTGAATACTATAGGCAATTGTAACACAATGCTAATTATTTCTGTATCTAAACATATCTAAGCATAGAAAAGTTATAATAAAAATACAATATAAAAGATTTTTTAAATGGTACACCTGTATAGGGCACTATATCGCTCCATGAATGGAGCTTGTAGGACTGAAAGTTGCTCTGGGTAAGTCAGTGAGTGGTGAGTGAATATGAAGTCCTAGGACATTACTATACACTGCTATAGACTATATAAACACTGTATACTTAGATAATACTAAATTTATAAAAAATTTTTTTTCTTTTTTCAATAAATTGACCTTAGCTTACCATAACATTTTACTTTACAAACTTTTAAATGTTTTTAAACTTTTGACTTTTTATAACTTAGCTTAAAACATAAACATATTATACAACTGTACAAAAATATTTTTCTTTATATCCTTATTCTACAAGCTTTTTTCCATTTTTAAATTTTTTTATTTTTTTATTTTTTTTTAAAACAATGACACAAACACACACATTAGCCTAGGCCTACACAGGATCAGGATCATCACTATCTCTGTCTTCCACCTCCATCTTAACTCACTGGAAGGTCTTTAGGCACATAATTCCTAAATGGAGCTGTCATCTCCCATGATAATAATGCCTTCTGAAATACCTCCTTAAGGACCTGCCAAAGGCTGTTTTATAGTTTACTTCTTTTTTATAAGTGGAAGGAGTACATTCCAAAATATGATTAGAAGTATAGTATAGTAAATACATAAACCAGTAACATAATCATTTATCATTACCAAGTATTATATTATATACTATACATAATTGTATTGCTTGACTTTCATATGACTGGAAGCACAGTAGGTTTGTTTACACCAGCATCAACACAAATAGAGAGTAATGCGTTGCACTACATCATGATGACTACAATGTCACTAAGCAATAGTAATTTTTTAGCTCTATTATAATCACATGGGACCACCATCATATATGTGGTCCACTGTCGACTAAAACATCATTATGCAGCACATAATTTTATACTCTATTGAATCTCCCTTTCTCATTCCTCAAAGACATTGTCAGATATCAGAATGTGTGGCCTTATTTGAAACTTTAGGCTCTTCTCCAATTCAACACTCTCTTCCTTCTGGCTCAGGCTGAACCATGGAAAGGGGCATAGTCTGCTTTTTCTTTCTTCCCTGTCCCATGTTTTCTGTTGTTAGGGATAGGAGAAGGAATTAGAGGAGAAAAAAGGGCCAATGTTTTTGTCCTTAATGACAATCACAGTTGTCCTCTGCATGTCAGGTGTCCAGATGCTCTCTGTTTTTCTCAAAGACCATGTGTGAAATCTTCATGAGATTGGTTCCCCTACCTCTTCCAACACTTCCTCAGCTCCTGCCAATGGAGGTCCACTTCTCAGCCTCTGCTGCCAGGGTCCTGGTGATCAGCCTTCTTGTGCTGGGTATAGCAACATGGTTCAAGTCTGGCCACCTTTCAAAGTGTCCTGTTGGCCCAAAGAAAACTTATTCAACCTTGACATGCCAAATTGAGATTACAGATTCTTCTGTTTCTAACCTTTCTCGGTCCAGCCCCATCTCTTTCCAACCTTCCTTTCCCCTATTTCACTTGGTATGAGGGGTGGATCATCAAGACCTGCTGTGGTCTGACTGGGGAATGAAATGCCAGTATCCTCTTCTCAAAAGCACTTCTAGCTTTACTTATTTGGCTGGATTTAGAAGTTCCCAACCAGGCCAGAAACTCATGGCTCCAGTGAGTTGTCCAATCCTCAGACTATTCTTACACAGACTGAACAGGTGGGTGATAGGGTATTAGTAGCAGTTCTACTACCTCATATAAATTGAATAGGAATGTGTCTGGGGGCTCTTAGGGGACTTCCTTCAGCATTCTGTAATACTTAATACCAATTGCTATCAGTTCTCAGTTGTGTCATTCATTGAGGCAACACAAGCCCCATTCAGTATCCTTTTAATGTTAATAAAAGTGCAAACCAGAAATAACCCAAATATCAAAAGATTATTTGAATATAGTACATCTATATAAGTAAATATCATTTAGTGTCATAAATCATAAACCAATTCTACATTTATTGACATAGAAAGATGTTCTTGACTTATTCCTAAGTGAAAAATGTTAGTTACAGAATAATATGTTTTTATATATTCCTATTTACTATTGTGTAAAAAATAGTATGGAACAATGTATACCAAAACATAATCATGCTAGATCAAGGATCAGTAAACTAAATCTTGCCTGCCACCTGTTTTTGTAAATAGAGTCTTATTGGATCACGGCCATGTCAGTGGCTGCTTTCCTGCTACAAAGCAGAATTGAGTAGTTACAACAGAGGTAGTATAGCCTGCAAAGCCTAATATATGTGTCATCTGGTGCTATATGGAGAAAGCTTACCAACTATTATTCTAGATGATGGAATTATGGGTGATCTTAATTTTTTAAAATATTTGTCTGACTTCATTTTTAAATTTTTCTATAGTGAGCCTAAATTATATAAAAAAAGTATCTGTTATTAAACCACTGAAACCTGGTTAGAAAAAGCCTCATTACTTTAAAATTAAACTCAAAAGTAAATCTTACAAATAGAATAACAAAAATTTGATTAGAGCTTCCAAAGTCCTAACTCACAATGTAAGACCTACATTGTAGGTAGAATATTATTTTGATTGTTTTTCAAATGAAGACCCATATATAGACATGATTCTTCCATATACCAACAGTGTTAGTTTCTTAAAACTGCTTTTTAGAACTTCTGGCATGTCCTTTTTATCTTCTGTGTTAGCATATTAGTCCTCTGACGCTGTTTTTGAGCAATATAATGTTAAATTTGATAAATAATGTAGATTAATTTGAGCGAAGTTTTTGGAGTAAAAAATAAGGGTGACAAATTTTGAAGACTGATTTTCTTTACATGGTTTATCAACTGGGCATGAGAGCAATCCCAACAAGAAAGGTTTCCAAATGTTTGGAGCTTTGGAAAATAAGTGAATCAATGTGGAACCTCTGAAGGAGGCTATTTTGAAGAAATAAATTCACTTGAATGCATAAATCATGGATATTTGTTACAAAGGGCAATTCTGATGTAGCTAAGCAAATTTTGCTTCAAAATCCTGGAGGATAAAACCTTAAAAAAGTTGTTTGACTAATCAGGCAATAATTAAGATAGTCAGAAGGCCTGCTAATTAACATTAGGTGAGGAAATACTTGAAAATGGAATTCATATTAACCAGAAGTTCCAGATGACATGAATCTTTATTAAAAGAAACAGAAGTAAACAATACATTAATTAAACTTTCAAATATACAAAATAAGAAGGCTTAAAAAATGGCAGTAGGGAAAGAGAAATAATGTAATAGGTTTTATAAAAATATCAAACAATGAAGATGAGAAATAATAAAAGGCTTTGAAGATTTTAATTTTATATGTCCAGAAAGAATGCCACAATTTAAACATATAAATATATCAGTGACTTTTCTGATTTTAGGATCTGTTTTATTGATGAGATGGTAATAACCTCAAAACGGAATTCCCTGAATATGGTAAAACCATTTACACATTTCCAAAGTCAAAGTTTTTCCTTAATATTCTCAAATATTAAGACTCTGGCCTATCCGGGGGGAAAAAATCAAAACATCTAAATTTTAGATCATGTAAATGTTAAACACCCCATGCCTCTCAATATATTTTAAAAGGGAAATGTCTGCTTTTAGTATTCTTTTAATAGTTTTAAGATAGTCTCTGCCTTCTGGCTCAATTGAACTTTATGATAATATCTCTCATTACATTTGTTGCCAGCTGTATGCTCAGCTACCAGGTATTTACCAAAAAAACCCCAAGAGTTCTAACAGCTAAGTATTTCCTCATGTTTCTATGTCTAACCATGCACTCGCCAATCCTTTTCACCTCTATTCTATGCTTATCTAAATTTGACCTTCAAAACCTTCAAAATGCTACTTCCTTCATGAAAAACGTCTCTTTCTTCCCAAGTAGAAGTAATTATTTTCTGCTCTATGCCTTCCTGCCTTTTACCAGTTTCTACCATAAATTAGAGGTCTCTGAACGACTATCTCATTTCCTCCTCCTAAACTGTAACTTTCTTATAGTCTAATCCTACTTTATTTACTGTTCTCTTCAGTATCTAGCACATGATTAGCAATTAACATATTGTTAATATGTACTTGTTAATGCATAAATCGCCTCTTTTGAAAAGAAGATACATAAAGGAAACCTGTTTTTCTTAAAGAGGGATATAGAGAAAAACATATACTTTTACATATCTTCTCAATATAACCCGAATCAGATGACTGTGTAACAGGATAGATATTTTTGTTTAAGGCAGATATACTTTAAAACTAAACTCCACTATGAGTTCAATAGCAGCCTGGGCAACATAGCAAGACCCTGCCTCTACAAAAAAATTTTAAAAATTAGCTGGACATGATGGCATATGCCTGTAGTCCTAGCTAGTTGGGAGGCTAAAGCAGGAGGACTCCTTGAGCCCAGGAGTTTGAGGCTGCAGTGAGCTATGATCACACCACTGCACTCCAGCCTGGGCAACAGAGTGAGACCCTGTCTCTAAAAACAAAAATAAAAATACATATAAAAAAAACTAAACTTTATAAAACAATGCAATAGCTATTTCACATCCAGAGTGACTGTTGTATGCTTTTATATTATTAATGACGTATTAAGTCCCCCTTTTGTGCTGAAAGACTATTAGTGTATCACATAGTGGTCAGTTAGAGAAAACATTATGCTCATTTATGCCCCTTTCTAACCTGTGGGACATTATTTAATTTTGATGATATTCAGTTTCCTCCTCTTTAAGATAGGAATAATCACTTTCAGCCTTACCTATTTCATAAGTTTTCTGTGAGAGATAATAGGATAATGTAAGTGATAGCACTTTGTAAACTGTAAAGCTCTATATAAATGTATGGGTATATGAGGGACATTAATGTGAGGGACATTAAAATAGTAATATGAGAGAGAATGAGTAAATCAATGACTGATTCAGGTCAGATTTTTTTAGGTCAAATTTATATGAAATATCTTATGAAATGCTTGAAACAAGGAAAGATTTTGGTGTGCAATAACTTAAGTTTCCATAACAAGAAACTGAGTAATTCCAAAGGGGCAAATATTAAGATTACTAAATTATTTGGTGCTTTATTAGTTCTATAAGATTGCAAATTCAATCTGAGAAATCCTTATAGATGAGAGAGTTTTGAAACTGGCCTAGAATATTCTCCAATCAACGTTACTATTACCAATTGAGAAGAATGATTTTATTTCCGTCTCTCTTACTATAGAGGTCAGTTTAATAAAAGTCTAAGACCTTTTCCATCATACTTTATGTCATCCTGCAGTTTTAATACACTTGCTGAGAGTGAATATAGAATGTGGAACCTAAGGATAAGAAAGGATTTCAGCATTCATTTATTCTAAACAACACCTAGATCTGGAATCCCTTTCTAACACCCTTATTGTGTCTAGTCTTGTCCTGGATGGATCTAACTCAGGGAAAGGGATGGAAATTGACTGCTGATCCCTAAATCAATTAGGCTTTTCTTTATGTTTTAGTAGAAATATGATTTCCCATAATTTTTGATGAGTCCTAAAAGCAAGCTTTGGTTTAGCCACATACAAAACCTGTAACATTCACACAGAAACACCACATTGCTGTTGCTGAGTCATGCCTTCTCTCTTGGTCATTCAGGCCAATGGTATACAATTCCAAATTAGCTAAGGCAATTAGCAAATATATTGTCAGCTTTAATTCCCTTTCTCTCTTAATGAGAGTTAATCAGCATTTCTACAGACATTTTCTAAGAGTATCAGCTCTACTAGGATTAAAAGCATGATGGATTTTGCTATTGCCTACAAAGCTCTAGTTTCTTTCCCAAAGGAGTCACTGAACACAGCCTTGAATAGCAAATGAACTTCGATGAATTAGATTCTGTTCAAGTCACTCAGACCCTTCGTAGCTTGTACATGGGCCTTGAGGATTATAAGCATTTAGTAACTGCATGATCAAACTACCAAGCTGCCTTTAAATGATTTGGCTAATCTTCATATTGTACTTATGGTTAATGTCATTATTTAAAACTTTAGATTTAGACTGGCAGTAATTAATAAGCATAATGAATGAAATCCCTGCCTCATATTTTTGAAAAATTGCATTGCCTTTCAAAGAGCAGGAAAAACTTAACTAATCATAACCAAAATTAACCATGTTTCTTCCCTCTCTTCTATCCCCTAATCCAAAGTTAAAATTTTAACTTGGTGTGAAAATTGAATTTTAACTTTATATCCCTGTCATAATTAAAACATGAGAAGTCAAATGAAACTAGCATGGCCTAGTGACTTCTTTCATGTTACCATCATATCATGTAAATGCATTGGAGGGTAGCTGCTTTTGTTATATAATAAATACTTCCTTGTAGCATAATTTACAACTCATGGATATTAGACAGAAAATTACCTGCTCCAAGTGGGAGAACAAAGTCATTTTTCATAAGTCATAATGGTCTTGGGGTGACCTACTATGGAAACTGATGCCATGGAGTTCTGTTTAAATCAAGCTCTATGAACTAAAATCTGTGCCACAGTAAAAACTCCATATAGGAATAAAATTTCTATTTTTAATTCCTTTATGGTAATTTATCTATGTTTATGTGATATATGAGGCTTCAATAAGATCTCTGTGTCTCTCTTAGAAGATAAAGGGAAGTTAAAAGCCAACAGTTCCAGTCAGCCATCAAGCTCTGAAGGTGGCTCATTTCTCCTCAAATCTGGCACAACCCCCCTGCCACCTGGAGCAGCCACTTCTCCCTCCAAGAGCACAAATGGAGCTCCCAGTACTGCTGCTGAATCAGAAGAAGAAAAAGCCAAAAAATTACTTTACTGTTCACTATGCAAAGTGGCTGTGAACTCCCTGTCACAGCTAGAGGCACACAACACAGGTTAGCAGCTATCTTTTGAATTTAAATAATGTTTATAACAACACCCAACTTTTCCCATCAGAATGCCATATCTTTTGTTATTCAAACATTAGGTTTGTTCAATGTCTTCTCTACTTTTTTGATTAAAAGAGTGATTTTAGAAAAGTACAATCATATGACTTTGGAAATAGCAAGGCAAAAGCAGATTGGAGATAAAACTTGTCCTATTCTTTATTTCCTTAAAAACATCTAATACTTTCCAAAACTTATTTTGATGAAGTGACAGAGATGTAGATAAATATTTATGCACAATGTTCACTGCAACACATTTATAAGAGAAAAAATAGAAATAACCTAAAAGTCCAGCAGTAGAGAAATACTGAACAAATTAGAATAACCCAATATGATAGAATATATTACTCAGCCATTAAAACATAATGACAAGAAAATACATACTTTGTTTGCTATGTGACATTTTCAGAATATTTAATATGATCCCAATTTTGAAAAGATTTTTTTTTAGTAAATAAAGAACCTGAAAGGAAACGGGCTATTATGATAACAGTGGTTACCTGTGAGTGGTAAAAATACAGGTAATCTTTATTTTCTTATGTTTCTGTATATTTTCCATATTTTCTTTATTACGTGCTCTTATGTTTTTTCCATTTTTTATGATGAAAATACGTGAAATTTAAAATCAGCATTAAAATGGTCATGAAAAAAGCATTGGGAACTTTAGCTAGCCTGAAGATAAACTTCTCAAGCATAAGTAAACAAACGGCTTCATGTAGTTCTTTGAATAGTTTTTTTAATTTATGTCTCTTTCTGTCTTAGGATCTAAACACAAGACCATGGTTGAGGCTCGTAATGGGGCTGGTCCAATTAAATCCTACCCTAGACCTGGATCAAGATTAAAGATGCAGAATGGCAGTAAGGGATCAGGACTGCAGAACAAGACATTTCATTGTGAAATTTGTGATGTTCATGTTAATTCAGAAATTCAACTCAAACAGGTAATGCATCCTGAGTTAGTATACACTGTTGTTTGGGGTCACCACTTGACTGTGTATCTCCTCATCTATAAAAGGGTTCTCACCGTGTGCACAGTTAAATTTACTAACCTTCCTAGGATGCATACAATATACAATCTGCAGGTGCTATGTGGAAGAAAAAGTCAGTAGCAAATATTTGATCATCTACTCTTTCTGTAAGTCAGGCTGCAGGCCAGGTGTTAGAGAAATGAGCACAACAGTCACTGGAGTTGACTGCAGTTGAGCAGGAGCTTCCGGGAAGGTAAGTGAGAGGTTAAGCCTGTCTTCCGAGGACTCAATATCTGGTGAGGGAGAGAGACTCAGCAGTGACAGTGGTAATACCAGGCAAAATCTGGTAAGGACTATAGAAAACAGACAAGACAGAAAGGCATTACAACAGAGAGGGGAGCAAATCTTAATTTAGAGATCATAGTGATGATTTAACCCAAACCTTCTTGTAACCATGGGCCTAGAGTTGGAAATGGAGAAACCATCTGCCTAGACATACATTTTACATGCAATAAAATTCACATTTAGATTCAGCTAATGCATCAAACTTTTTTCAGCACATTTCTAGCCGAAGGCATAAAGATCGAGTTGCTGGGAAACCACTGAAGCCGAAATACAGCCCTTACAACAAACTCCAGCGGAGCCCAAGTATTTTAGCAGTAAGTTTACCTCACCTGCTTACCTGTTTGGTGGGGTGGCCTTGCTGGGTTGGGCAGCCACTATGGGTAAAGATGGCCTAGGGACTAATGGCCATGAAAGATTCTGAATTAAAATAGCACTCACATAAGTTTTAGAATGTACTGCTTAGTTGCTGCTATAGGACACCTTGAAGAAAACTTCCTTAGAAAAGAGAAACTGAACCTCTTTGAGAACTAATACCTTACTCTTTACCAAGACTTTTTCAAAAGACTACTTTCTTTAGCATATAAAGATAAGATAGGTGATGCCTGAGGAATCCTGGGATGTGTAGAGACTGGAAAGAGGGATTGCTTGTGTAAAACAAAAACCCATCCATTTAATTTAATATCCTCCTGCTTTCAGCATTTTGTTTTTTTTTTTTTTTTGGTATGAGACAGGAAAGTGGGTGGTATTTGTATTGCGCTCTCTCTCCATTCTAGCAGGCTTGTTGGTAATCAGCCTGTCTTACCTGCTCTCAATACGTGCTGTTTTCAGTTTCTTTGCAAAAAATACTAGGGGCTCCAGCAATAGGTGTCATATAAATACCCAGATGGATGGATTTCACCATCTCGCTGGGACTGGACCCAGTGCAGTGTTCAGTCTGCAGATGAAGCTGGGACTGTCCAGCTGGAGGTAATCCTGAGATTACCTTCCAACTTCTCCAAAGCCTCCGCCTGATGCTGCAAGCAGGTGTTCAAGTCCAGCTCGCGTGCTCCTTCTGACTGCAAAAGAGAGAAATTAAGGCTTGATTTCTTTCTTCACAGGAGGATTCACCCTGGAATTCCTTTAAATGGAGATTTTTCTAGCCTATTTACAATCATTCCTAACAACAGAAATTCGAATTAACTGTGATTTTTCAAAGAATACTCATTAAGTGGCCAGTGAGAGAGGTGTAAACAGACTTCGTTTTCTCGGCTCTTCATGAGTCCCTGATAACCTGAACCCCAGGGAGCTAACCTCAGTGCCCCTTAGCTAAGAGAAGTGAAGGATCATGCATAATCTCAAAAAAAAACTCTAGGTCTTATCATGTTTTAGTACAAGTCTGAATTTTGAATTGAGCTCCATTGCCTAAGCAGGAACCTTCTTGGTACGTTTGGTTTTTTTTTTTATGCTGCTGCTGAGCAGCAGCATAAAATAGCTTTAGTATCGATTCAGATTTTTTGAAATTTAAGACATCCTAATGTTGGTGTTTTACTTAGGAAGAGATGTCTGTGGAGCTGTTATTCAGAAACAATGAAACCCCATTCCTGGTTTTCTCCCTCCATTAGGCAAAACTTGCATTCCAGAAAGACATGATGAAGCCTTTGGCCCCGGCCTTCCTGTCCTCGCCACTGGCGGCGGCGGCAGCCGTGTCCTCGGCGCTGTCACTCCCGCCCCGGCCGTCAGCCTCGCTCTTCCAGGCTCCCGCCATTCCGCCAGCCCTGCTGAGGCCGGGGCACGGGCCCATCCGCGCCACTCCCGCCTCCATCCTCTTCGCTCCGTACTGACGTCTGAGAGCCCCAGACGGTTGAGGCCAGTAGGACAGTGGAGAAGGAAAGCCAAAAGGATTCGGCGATTGGCGCATTTTGAGTCGCAGCGCCCCGCCCGAAATGCAGCCTGCCCCACCGAGCCCCAGTTCCAAAGAAAAATCACTAGATTCACTACATTTATGGACCGCTCCTAGAGTTTAGGAATCTGAGCAGCACAGGCTTTCTCTCCCATCCCCGCCCCTCCCCTGCCCCATCCAATTTGTGTATCTGAGATACTTGGTTTCTTGAAAATGTATTGGTCAGAAAGAAACAGAAAGAAAATTATTCTCTATTTTTCCATGTGTGTGATCTGGCTTAGAAACAATATGGAGTATTTTCCTGACAGACTTGAAAACTAGGATCTCCCTCAGATGTCTGTACGTAACTCTGGAGTCCAACCGGGCATATTCTAGTGTGGGACGAAAATGGACGAACACAAGTGCTCACTTGTGGATACCATCTTACCAACGGATCACAGCGTTTTCTTTTTGATGTACTATTGTTGACAGGGATTGTGTACTGTTTTAGACCCAGTACTGTTGTATCCTGTGTAGTACTAGATCTGTATCTCTTGTCTGAATTAAACATTTTTAGTTGCTGCGTAAATGTTAGGAAGCAAATTAGCTTTGAATTTTCTCTTTAAGAGAACAAAAGATAAAGTAATGTATTTTCTTTATTTCACATTTTATTTGGAGATATTTAAAAGAAATAGAAAGCCATATAACATAGCTATAATTACTACCTGTTTGCTATTTTTGTTTAACTTATTTTGTAGCTTCCTCACCAGTTTGAGTTGCTAAGCAAATGTATACAAACAGAAAAAGAGCTTCCTAAATTGCACATTTTTGCACCTCTTGTGCATTCTGCAAGAAGACAATGAATCCATGTATTTCTACATAATTATCTTCTTCATTTTTAACCTGTTTTCATTTGTAATGATGCTACATAATTTTGTGGCTCCCTAATGCAATAATGTACAGAAGATAAAACATTTGTAATTGAACAATTTGTCTTTCTGTTCACTGAATATGTTGCAGGTCATGCTCCCGTGCCCCCCTTTCTAAGCTGATATCAACAAGACTGGAATGTTTGTGATATCAGGGGCAAGAGTTAGCATAAAACAACAATATAGAACTCTTTTAGAGCATCTATATCTGCAATCTGTAAATGGTAAAATGTCTGTGTATTTTTTTAAATGTACCTTTTCAATAAAAGTACAAAAAATAAAAATCTGTATTTTCAATGTTATTTTCGTCCGAGACATGTCCAGTTTGAAATCCTCTGATGTAAGATTTTTAGTAGGTACAGAGATTGCTTCTTACATAGCACTTTGAGCTCTTATTTGCAGCATATTTGTTTGTCATGTTTATTCATTACTGTTCACAGTATCTCGTTGAAGGGACACTCTACTACTATTTTCTCTCGAAATCCCTAATAAGTTGGGCCAAAATTGTGAGTTTACCCAAAATTATAGCAGTAACCTATGAAAAATTTGTGAGTCTCTGATTTTTTAAACTCACTGCAGTTCCTCTAAATCTCTTGCTCATCGTTATTGGTGTCCGTAGCATTTATGGACAAACATTTTTTTAGAGAACTTTTTCCCACGCCTCCCCTTCACCTTCTCTAATCAGCCCATCTTTCTTTTCTTTCACCTTATTCTATTATTTTTTTAGTTTAAAGATTAATACATCACTGTTCTGGTGATTTATTGCTGTTTAACACACTACTTCAAAACATAATAGGTTAAAAAACAGCCATTTTATTATGGGTTATATCAGGATTTCATGGGTCAGGGATCCCAGCAGGCTTTGTCGGGTCTGCTCTTCGGTTGCCCGTGGCAGCGATAGCCTTCCCTTGGTAGTGATCAGCCGCCAGGTGGGCTGGGCTGGAGGGCCCAAGACGGCTTCACTTACATGTCTGCGGGGGCGAAGATGGCTAGAGGGTTGGTTGTACTGGAACAGTCTACCAGAGGGCCTACCTGTGGCCTCTGCAGCATTGTTGTTGTCTTCTCAGGTAGTTATGTAGTAGCAGGGAAAATATTTTTAAAGGGCTGAGTGAAAATCAAAATGCTTCTTAAGAAATAGTTTTGAAACTCCCAGCATGTGACTTATGTAGCATTCTATTGATCAAGGAAATCATTAAGGCCAATCCAGACTCAAGGGGAAGAAAATTAGACTCCACTTCTCAATGTGAAGAAAAACAAAGAATTTGCCACCATCTTTAATCTACCACACTGTTACAGAATTTTAAAGGAAATGATAGCAAAACTATTACTGATCTTGTTTCTCCTGCCGTTAAACCCAAACCATGTCAGTATTTCAAAATGAGAAGAATTGGGTGGGGGTAGAACTTAAATTTTTAGTTCTAAAAAATTAAGGCCAGTAGGTGGCAGTGTAGCTGTGATGCATAAAAATAGACTTCCTTTAACAAAAGTTTTTCTAATTGTTCGAAAATTGTTGGCCTTAATATTTTAAGTTCCTAATCAAGTTACTTTTAGGGTCGAGTAGGATTCCAATTTGACATGCAGAATTTTAATTTTTAAAAAATATCACTCATTTGAACTCTAACCCGTACTACTTATGCTTAACCTTGGTTGGACCTTCAGACGTGATTTATAGACAACCTGCTCTGAAGGAATTATGTTTCAGTTTAACAGTTTGGAGTATTTTTATTTTTATGCACTTCAATGGCAATTATATTTGATCTATCTTACATTATCCTGTATCTCATTAAAGCTTACTGCAATCCTGAAAATTTTTTTAATGTCAATATTTAAATAGACCCAGGAATTTACTGATTAGATTTATGGAGTTAAGATTTTTAAAATTACCTCAGGGAAGAAGTACAAAAGAATACCAATTAATTAAAATGTATGCCTCTAAAAGAAGCCATGAGTAGCTTCAAGCAATGATTTACAGAATACTATTAAATATATATATATCTTATCCACCCTGATTTTGAGGTGTCAGAGTGGGTCAACCCTGAAGGGATATACATTTTTGAACTAACACCCCTTTCTATGCTATTTCCAATGGGTGAAGAATGCCACTCTACTCCACGTATTGTAAAAAAATTAAATATACACTGCTTCCTCTGACATAGTCCAGCTTTGGTCTCTGTAGAATCCAAATACTGGTCTCAGGTAGGGTGGCCAGATAAAATATAAACTACTCAGTTAAATTTGAATTTCAGGTAAACAATAATTTTTAAGGATAATATTCATTTTAAATAATCTTCCGTATGATATTATACATGGCATAAGTATGTACCATACATAAGTATGCAATATTTGGGACTGACTTATTCTCACAGATTATCTGTTGTTATCTGAAATTCAAGTTTAAGTGGACATCCTGTATATTTATTTGCTAAATCTGGCAACTCTTTTCTCAAGAGCATTCTTCTTCATCTCAAGTACCATGATGCCTCAGGAGAGAAATTACCTCTTGGGTATTAAACACTACATAATGTTTTTTAAAGGCACATTATGAAATAACACTCGTAAATAGGCAGATGGAAGAAATTTGCATTAAATTGCATTAAAAAGGGAAAATGTAGCTACAGATGCTTCTTACTTAAACTTACATTGATACTAGTTTAACAAAATTAAATGATTTATAAAAGGAAACAACAAAATTTTCATCTGTATCGTACACCAATCACATCACCCCGATTGTCTCCTTCTCTGCCCTAAGATTTTCAGGGCAGCAATAGATATGGTCATGTAGAATTTTTCTTTCAGAAAGTACTTTAAGGAAAGCTATACTACAGTTAATGTTATTGAAAAAGAAGCAAAAGAAATTTCCATTGGAAAAAAACGAAGGAGAAAGAGCGGCTAGAACATGAGGTGGAAATCCTGTTGTGTAAAGACTCCCACAGAATCCAAAGAGACTCCCCAAGGAGGCTGAATTTGGGGAGCTTTTGGGAAATGGGTACCCACTGCCTGGGGCACCATCAGAGAGAGGAGTTCTGGGGAAGGGGAGAGACGGCCAGGAGCTGTCTGGCAGGTAAAGATTAAGTCAGCATCAAGGCATACACCCTAGATAAGCACATGCATATTCTGGTAACAAGCCAGTGAATTTCATTTCACCTCTGTAGGTTGGCTGTGTGGATTCTGGCCTCTCGTTAGTGTCTCTTCCATCAGATCCTTGTTTTGCTAATATGATGGCCCTCAATATCAGAGGTGACATGGCCTCTTTGGGAAAATATTAGTTTCGGGTACCGTGATGGGTTGAGGAGAAGTTGCGTAGTGCAAGAGCAAATTCCATAGGGGATGCTCATCTGTGGCTCCTTTCTTCCTCCAAGTAATTAGCTCCATGGGGGAATTCATTAGGGACAGGATGGTGCAGGTTCTCTGTAGCAATGGGTGTGACTAGGGAATTGCCCTGAGATCTTTGGCAAAAATTTTAAAGCCAGAGTGACTAACGTATTCTTGTCCTAGCTAAGTGCTCAAAATGCATCAAACTTCTGGTTGTCAAATAGAATTTATTCTGTAGGCATAACAAAACTATGTTCATGTGATATTCTGCATTTTAAGAAATCACTTATACAGACAATTGGACAAGCTTGCCATTAAACATGTGCTTTTTATTTTTATTACAGTGAAAAACAAAAATTAGGATACAGGAGAATTAAATAAAAATAATATGTAATTTTCACTCAAAGACCTGAATTCAAATCCTGATCATGTCACATACACTTTAGTTCTGTGATTTTATGTCAGAAAAAGACTTTTTATGTCAGAAAAAGCCTCAATTTTTCACATATATAAAATGTTAAAATATGTATAATGGTATTCAACTCACAGGGTGATTCTGAGAAGCAAATACAATTAAATATGTGAAAATGTTTTTGTACATTATTACATGCTATAGAAATTTTCATAGTGAATTGATAAACTCAATAATTTTTCTCATTTTAAATTTCTAAATTTTATGTAAGATTCTCTCAAATGAGCCAATTTTTGGTGGTGACCTAGACTTGGAGAAAAATCCCTCTGTAATAGAAAAGATATAGCAAAATCATTAATTGTCCATTTTTTTCCCTATTCTTAAAGGTATAATTCAAATAGAAGTAATACTAAGAGTATTAGTAATGCAAAATGTTTGCTTATCACAAGTATGTTTGAATTTTATGTCTTATATTCCATATTAAAAAAGCAGATTCTCAAGTTGTAAAAAATTAAAAACCTCTTTATGTTGTCAAAAAAATCATAATTCCTGTTATGAAAAATAAAAACTCCCTGATGTAAACAATTTTTAAATATAAAACCAACTAGGGAAATTATTTACAATCCATAAGACATATACAGAGTCATATCCTTATTATGCCAAACAAGGATATTTTGTATCCTTATTCATACAAAATGGGGTGGGAGGAGTCTCAAAAAAGAAAGAAACTATGCAATAGAAAAACAGCGAAAAAGGCAATCCACAAAAGCCAAAATATATGCAAATAACTAATGAATATGAAAAGATGTTTGTCCTCACTGAAGCAATACGAATAAAATCAACACTTTTTGATCTAGCATATTAACAAATAAATTTTGTAATTTTTCTAACCCTTGTTTCAGTAAGGATGGGAGAATGGACACATTCACACCCTTTTCAGAGTAATGAAAATTGCTTCAATTTTTCTGGAAGGATGGTTGGTCCTATGTGTCAATCACCATGTCAATTATCCATAATCTTCAGCCCAGGAATTCCACGTCCCAGGCTCTACTCTAAGATACTAACCATGTAAATGTAAAAAGATTTATGCACAAGTATGTTTCAAAATTATGAGAAAATGTTCATGAACAAGAGATAAAAACAAATGATGGCACCAATATGCAGTGGGAAACAGCACGGCCATTAAAAATGATGGCATAATTCTCTAATTACTGACATGGAAAGGTATCAGTGATATGTGTCCCAATGGGGGAAACAAACAGTTATAGAATGCATGTTGAGTAAGATCATACTAGTGTTAAATTTTAAAACTACACCTGTGTGTTTGTATTCATGCATGGAGAGGTGTCTGATAAAAGTGGTTATCCAGACTGATAAAAGAAGTTACCCTTGAGTTGTAGATTTTTCTATAGCTTTACATTTTAATTATAATTTTTGGTATGGTTTGAATTTTTTACAATGAATATGTCACTGTTTCAGAATCATGCAAATATAATCAATTGTCCCATTATAATCAAAACAGATGATCTCCATTATGGAATGACAGAAAGACAATTATAATTAGAAAATAAATATATAATAAATATCAAATAAGAATGGTTAATTATAAAAATAAATAGCAAGTTAAGAGTTTTAGTGTTATTATACTTCAGATTTACTTTCTCTGAGTTGAGTGGTACTATTTTCCTTACACGTTGAGAAACTATAATAAGGTTAATTTGAAAAAGGAAACACCTAATTTGCTTAAATAATATAACCGAACTCTTGTGATTTATGACTCTCAATGACACACGGATTTTTCCCACCTTTCTCCTAGGTTCTGGGCTCTTCTATTGCCCGACCAGTGCCTTATCTTTTATAACTAAACATCAATTTTTGGGGAATTGCATATCCAGTGCATAGATCCATAAGGCTCTATTAAAAAAAAAAACTGAGAAATTGTGCCTCTTTATGCAAATAAGGACATAATTATTAGATTAAAATACATTTGTCTTTCACTATTGATTGAAAGTGCATTTGTACTGTAAAATATATAGTTTGGTAAATAAGCCACTAGCTGAAAGAAAAGCCAGCCTTTCTCTCTCCCTCTTTGAGATGACTACCACCTTAGGCGTATTTGTCCGACAGGAAAAGAGCACGGACTACATAAGTACAATTATCTGGTAAAATTTCCTTGAAAAGCAACTGACAACATTTAACCTTCAAGACCCAGAAGGTTCAAGCGATAAAAAGATGATGTAAAACACAAGCTCTCTTTCCTTCAAGAAGTTGGAATCCCATCCAGATACTCTCCCTGTGAGAATTCACTATTTGGATGCCAATAACTGTTTCACGTTCCACTAAGTATAGACGCACAGCACGTATGAGACTGAACGTTAAAATCAGAGGTTGCATGATGAATAGGAAAACCCTCTAGTGAAGAAACATTTTGCATTTTGATTCCTGGCTCTTCAGGATAAAGATCAGCAGACTCCTCCGAGGCTCCTGGGAACAGGAGTTTCTCCTGAGATGCGCTATCATTACGGATGGCCCGTAGTCAAGTTCACACATTTGCTAAAAGACAAGACTAGCTTTAACTGTCTTTCACTCTTTGAATTCCCAACATGGCTGAGCCCATTTTAAATCAATATACTGGGCAGTTAAGCACCGAAATTGGTTTGGAAGCAGAACACCAATCAGCTGTAGAAAAGCGCCACTGGTCTCACGCCAGAAAGCAGGGCCTTTCTAATAGGATGGTTGTTTGCGTTGTCGACAGGTAAAAAACTTGAACTGACTGAGTCTTCACTGAGGTGCAAAGTATGACATGGACCACAAATTCTCAGAGGTAGTGTATAGAAGAATCACCTAGAAAGCTTGCTAAAATGCAGATGCCTTGGTCCTACCTGGCAAAGGCTTGAGTGGCTCCCAGAAATCTGCATCGTAGCAGATGCCCCCTAGTGTGACAAGGCGAAGGCAGAACAGTCTGGCTCATGAAGAAAGCTTCATTAGCTTTACACAATAGTGTACCTACTAGACTACTGAGTGTACACAGAGCTACATAACAAGTCCAGCTCAAAGCAACAAACACTTCCACGGATTGTATTGAGTAGACCCACCTTCAGACTGGGGTCCAAGGACGTCCATCGCAAACAGCCAAATACTTTTTCGATAAAGATTTTTAAATGCCCTAGGAATCAAAGCACTTGTTTTTTGCCCCTTGCAAACAAGACCCTATATATAACCTTTACTAAAAATAAAAAGAAAAAGAAAACAGAAATGGTTTGTAATATGCAAGAGAACCCAGTGAGTCAAAATAACGAGAGGAACATAAATACCTATAATTTAAGAACAGAAATGAGTGGAAAGTGGTTTTAGGTGTTTGTGAAAGATTTAGGCTAGTTCTTAGTTAGCAATTTTGGAAAGTAAAAGGAGAATTACTGAAGATGGCTTTCAAAGAAAGGTCTCTAAAACGTACCCATCACTATTGTGGACTAGGAAAAGCATGGCTTTATATAAAGATAGATCAATAATCCAAAGGATTCTAAATCCTTTGATTTAGAATCAAGGGATAAGGTGTCCAATATAAGCTTAGTTTTCACATATATGAATCTTAGTTCCTTCAGAATTATATTTCTCTTGGTTTTATTTAAACTTTTTCTAAAAGTTATTTTTCCTAGTTTTATTTATTTTTTTATTTCAGCATATTGTTGGGGTACAAATGTTTAGGTTACATATATTGTCTTTGCCCCACGGGAGTCAGAGCTTCAAGAGTGTCCATCCCCCAGACCGTGTGCACCGCACACATTAGATGTGAATATACCCATCCCCTCCTCCCCCACCCACCTGCCCCACAGCTGATGAATGTTTCCACTACAAATGCACATAAGTGTTGATCAATTAATACCAATTTGGATGGTGAGTACATGCGGTGCTTATTTTTCCGTGCTTGTGATACTTCACTTAGAAGAATGGGCTCCAGCTCTATCTAGGATAATACAAAAGGTGCTAGATCACCATTGTTTTTTGTGGCTGAATAGTACTCCATGGTATACATATACCACATTTTATTAATCCACTCATGTATTGACAGGCATTTGGATTGTTGTTTCCACATCTTTGCAATTGTAAATTGTGCTGCTAT
>CAUYRT010053692.1:0-11590 GCA_963574885.1 Lepilemur ruficaudatus
CAACAGCAACCCCAAACTCCTGGGCTCAAGCGATCCTTCTGCCTCAGCCTCCCAAGTAGCTGGGACTACAGGCATGTGCCACCACTCCCGGCTAACTTTTTCTATATATTTTTAGTTGGCCAATTAATTTCTTTCTATTTATAGTAGAGACGGGGTCTCGCTCTTGCCCAGGCTGGTCTCGAACTCCTGACCTTGAGCTATCCACCGCCTCGGCCTCCCAGAGTGCTAGGATTACAGGTGTGAGCCACCGTGCCCGGCCTTAAATTTGACCATTTTAGATATCTCATATAGGTGGACTCATACAGTATTTGTCTTTTTGCAACTGTCTTGTTTCACTTAGCATAATGTCTTTAAGCCTCATCATTGTTGCAGCATGCAACAGCATTTCCTTCCTCTGTAAGTTTGAATAATATTCTATTGTATGTATATATCATAGTTTGTTTATCCATTCATTCTTTGATGGACATTTGGGTTGCTTCCACCTCTTGGCTATTGTGAATAGTGCTTCAATGAACATGGATATGCAAATATCTCTTTGAGAACCTGCTTTCAATTCCTTTGTACATATGCCCAGAAGTGGGATTGCTAGATCATATGGTAGTTCTACTATTGATTTTTGAGGATCTACCATACTATTAACTTTGGTGACTTTACCACATATGTGCAGCTAACTCCCAAATCTATATCCCTGGTCCCAATCTCGGTCTCCTGAAATATATAAAAAGATGAGCCCCAAAAGGAGAGGAATATGTTTTGTCTGTTTATCCCCTGTATTTTCCAGTACTTGGTATACAGGAGGTTCTAAATAAATTCTTGCTGAAAAGACTATGCCTTTTGAATTCAGAGTATGTCTCCCAAAGTATTCCTAGGAAAGATAAGTCCAAATATTTTTTCTATTATTGTATAATTCAGGATGAACCACTGTTGTAAGCTTCTTAATGGTGGGCATTGTGCAATATACTTATCTGTTTGCTTGTAATGCATACAAGTGCTTTGCACATACCAGGTAGTAAGGATCTGATTAAATCAGTAAATAATATCAAATATTTATCAAACTAAGAGTAGTTGTGGCCCAGTATTGAAATGCTTGCATAATTCTCTGTTTCAAAATTAAAATACAAGAGAAAAAAGAAGGGAAGAATATGGGAAAGTGGTATTACCATAACTCTACGTATATGTTAGGATAAACACAAATATGTAGGCAATATACTGGATAAACTTTATTCTGATCATAAGATCTCAGTAAATTAGAACATACCAATAAAATTTTTGGAAAAGTTTAGCATTTAGCAAATAGAAAATGTATACTACCACTGGGGGGGAAAGAATTTTTAAAAAGAACCTTGCTGGAGGATATGGATACTCAATATTATTATTTATGAGAGGATAACAAGGGCACTGTGTAACATTTTAAACAATGATTCTATAATCACCTTGAAGCTAAAATTAGGCCCAGATTTATAATAGAGAAAAAAAGCTATCTAACATCACAGTGATTGAGGGCACAAAATTTAATCAATCATTGGTTAAAGATTATCACATACTTTTCTCCCACTACTGAACAGAGCTTTAAAACTTGCAGTAACTTCTGCCAACTCAGAACTCTGAGAAACTAAGTTACTTTATAGGAAGAAGAAGAAGAAAAAAAGGGATATTATCAACAATGAAAGAGGAATGCAGAATGGCAACAGCTCAAAGTAGATCTGGCAGACTATGAACACTGGAGTCTCCAAGGAAACATGGAGCTATGAAATGGCAAAAGGCTGTGTGAAATACTTGAAATGCATTCTATGGTTCAGCTTTCAAAAGCCAAATGAAAACTCACAAGATACAAGAAGAATGTAGTTATTTGAATGAATAACTCACATACTAGTTGAATTACAAATAACTGTAGTTCAAATGAACACAAACCTAAACAGTTTTTCAGTTCATCTCATTAAAGTCTATCCAACTTCTAATTTAAAAGATGCAGTTTTCATAGTTCCACAAAATGGTCAAGCTGAAAGGGATCTTAGAATTTATCAAGTACAATTCCTTCTCTTTTATGATGAGCCCTGGAAGGATTGTGTTACACACAGTTCATGGGAAAGCTAAGACTCCAACAGAGGCCTCTTGATTCTTGGTTCAGAGATATCACCACTACGTAATCAGTTCTCAAACTGGTCTATATGAGACTCACTGGTGGGGGAAAGTGACTGTTCAAACGCAGACTCCAGGCCCATCTCAGAAATTCTGACTCAATAGGTATGGGGTGAGATGCACGAATTTGCATTTTTAACAAGTTTTTGTAGTGATTTTTATTCAGGTGGTCCTCAGACCATACTTTGATAGACTGCTGGAAAATTTGACAAATCATAGGGTCACTCAGCAATAGGCTCTTCTCTGTTCTCAGGTGCAGACATCCAGGGATAGTTAACTAACTTAACTGGAAGCGGAAGGATCATTTCTCCCATGGACTATCATTTGGGACCTTTCTTTAAAGATAGAAAGGCACACTGAGTGGAGTTTTCCTATAAAGTAAGTGAATCTGGGCACATTGGTGAAACACAGCAGGCTCACACACATCCTGGGCCTTGGAAGGGAGAAGCTGGCCAATAGGAATGAATTTAAAAGTCTGGCAAACAAAATAACCTCATTCTTAGAATGGACAGCTGGGTAGATAGGTAATAAAGCAAATATATCAAGATGCTAATTGTAGAGTCTAGGTGGTAGGTATATGGGTGTTGACTACATAACGCTTTCAATTTTTCTGTATGTTTATACCTGTTTCCCCAATTCTTGAAAACTTAAACTCCAGGACATTGGTGTTCCTCTTACGTCTCCTACTTTTTCCACTCACTTATCTGTCTGATCCTTCTTTGCTTTGTCAATTTTTTCTCTTCCTCCTGTTGCTCTTGATTTGGTTGGAAATCAAATCCCCCATTTTTCACTATGTCATATCTCTAATAGATCTTAATTTTCAAAATTATACTGAAATGTCAATGCTCTCTTAATCAGATGAAATTTCTTCCCTCTCCAAATCTCCATAGGATTATTGTTGCCTTTCTTTTGGCATATCTAAAATTAAACAGTTTCTCTGTGTTCCAGTTAACTGCTTTACCATCCCAGTTATGTTGTAAACTCCATGACAATAGAAATTGCCTTTTCTTTTTTAGTATGCCTCTTTATACTTACCAGAGTAGACATTCAGTGAAGATTGGGTGATTAAATCTTAGCTTAGCTATCACTTTTATAATTGATATTTCTGCTTGGGTAGACATTACGGTGCCTCAAAACTCAATATATTAAAATCTGGATTCATATTCTCCAGGAACTCATATGTGAAATTTTACAGTGATTTTTGATTCCTCCTTTCCTTTTTGAGACACATTCTCACACTGTCGCCCAGGCTGGAGTGCACTGGCATCATCACAGCTCACTGCAGCCTCAAACTCCTAGGCTCAAATGGTCCTCCTACCTCAGCCTCCCAAGTAGCTTGAACTACAGATGCATGCCACCACGCCTGGCTTTTTTTTCTATTTTTTGAAGAGATAGAATCTCACTATTACCTGGGCTGGTCTCAAACTCCTGTCCTCAAGCAATCCTCCCATCTTGGCCTCTCAAAGGGCTAGGATTACAAGCATGAGCCACTGCACCTAGTCCCTTCCTTTCTTTAGCCCCATCACAATCACTCAGCTGCTGTGATGTATGTTTTTCTTCAAAACACCATTCAATATCTCCAATTATGTTCATTTCCATGTTCACAACCACCAGCCTGTTATTAGTGAGCACTAATCCCTGTATGTCTGCACTACTCAAAAAACCCTCTCTTCTGTACCACTACCACATCAACCATCTTAAAAACTGTTTTAGTTATGTCACTCTTCTCTTTAAAAGCCTTCAATGGCACTGTATTACCTATTAGTCCAGATAAACTTTGAAATACCCACCCCTACTCCTTGTACTTATAGAAATTCTAGCCATTCTTCAAAGATGGCTCAAGTTGCTATGCATTTTTTAACACCTAGATTTACCACTCCAGCCAAAAATGTCTTCCCCCTCTGCTGCTATTTTACAACTCATAGATAACATCATCCAGATACCACAGACCACATAATACTTAGTGCATTTCTGTGTCTAACATGTCTACTACTAGGCAGATAGTAAATTCCTTGATATTTGGGGTCATATCTCACTGCTGACTTGAATATTCTAAAGACTACAACCTTTAAGTGGAGAGCAACTATACATGATGCTGAATTAAGCAAATGTTAGAACACTTTCAACACTTGGGTTACAAAAGGCAAGTATGGGCCAGGTGTGGTGGCTCAAGCCTGTAATCCTGGGAGGCTGAGGCGGGAGGATCGTTTGAGCTCAGGGGTTAGAGAAAAGCCAAAGCAAGAATGTCCCCTGTCTTTAAGGGGGGGAAAAAAGGCAAGTATGTATACAATGAAAAGAAATAAAAGCTCTGAGGACCATCTGAATGTAATCAGGAGAAATACTCTAGGCACTGAGCAAACTAAACTTAAAGATAATCATGTTTACTCATAGACTTACCTTGGGGCAGCAAAGTAAATAAAAACAATGCCAGGAATAAATAGTATGCCTTAGTCTATCTACATTAGTACAAAACTTAAGTAAATAATATCTCAAAGTTGGAGCCAAGGATTATATTTTTCTTAGTATGGTCAGACAGTTGCTAAAAAAAACTCTATACTTTATTTCCAAATGAGGTCACAAACAAAAAAAAAAACCTCTATGCTTTACCCTCAAAAAAGCCCATAATTACTTTCCCAACCCCAAATATTTATATCAATAATAGCTAATGGTCTCAGATACTGTTATATAGGGTGTGGTGCATTCTCTACATAAATTCTTTTTTTCACATTTATATAAAAGGCTGATGTAATAGGTCAAATTTTATTAAGCTTTTCAGGATAAAAATGCTGATTTAATCCAGTGCAAAGAATTCATTCATATGAAAAGGCCCAGTAAAAAGTAGGGTCACATTTACCTCAAAGTTGGCTATTTGTGAATGCATCCCACAGGACTGCTTTATTTTGTGATTAAATATAGAAGGGTTTTAATAAAGCTTGTTGCATCAAAATTCATATTTGTAAACAAAACAAATTAAGACATTTTTTTCCTCCAAATTTTTGTTAGGTAGATAGCGATGGATTCTGGGTATCCTAGGAATGAAAGTGGGTGCTATTGCCTTGGTGTAATCGCCCCACTTGAGAAGAAGGACAAGGGTGGGGTCCTAGCCCTCCATCTTGGTCCTGCTCTACCCTAATCCTCTCCTGAGCAACTGTCATACCTGGGGGAGGAGGGAATACTCTACGAATCTGCCAATCAACTTCGTGCACCAGCTGTAAAAGAATGCAGAGGACTCTCTAGCCCATGGACCAAGCAGCATAGAGTCCAGAAATGACCTAGAACCAGGCTAGACCTCAAGACCAGGCTGAGCAAGAGCGAGACCCGGTCTCTACTAAAAAAACAGAAAGAAATTAGCTGGACAACTAAAAAAAAAAAATATATATATATATATATATATATATATATAAATTAGCCGGGCATGGTGGCACATGCCTGTAGTCCTAGCTACTTGGGAGGCTGAGGCAGGAGGATCGCTTGAGCCCAGGAGTTTGAGGTTGCTGTGAGTTAGGTTGATGCCAGGGCACTCTAGCCCGTGCAACAGAGTGAGACTCTGTCTCAAAAAAAATAAAAAAATAAACCTTATTTTTGTGCTTGCCTTACTTTTGTATGTCTGGTCATTCTTTGGCTATGAGTGTTCTAAGAACCAACATTTCAGACTGAAAGCTGATATATTGTTTTATGAAAAACTCAAATACAGGTTTTCTAAAATGAAATAGTTTTCCCCTTCTATCTGTTCAGAATGGTTTGCTTTTTGTACAGTTTTTTAGGTACAGAGCTATTACATAAACAGTTATACTGTATTAGAAACAGTAAACCTTTATAGTGAAACTTAAAAAAATGTAAAGTGACCACTCTGATAAAGTAATAAAATAGAAACAGCAATACCCATATTTATGCTGAAGCTCAGAAATCCTTCATTTTAGTTTTTATCTTGTTTTTCTTGTGTTATCTATTGTATTAAAACACGGTGTAAGTGTATTAAACTTGCTTCTTGCATATCTAACATCTCTTTATTCCTTAAGGACTAAGAAATCTATGTATAAAGTAGTGGTGTAACTGAACCAAAATCAAGAGTATACTGGCCACTAACATATCTCCATATTAATTCAGATAATATTTACTGAGAATTACTAAGCACAGACCACAGGCACAGCCCTATGGAAATCCTGTGGGAGATAAAAAGTTTACACTGTTTACAGTTTACAGTAACAGTTTACACTGCCCACTATTATACCATCTCTATCCCAGATTCCTTTGTAGTCAAGATGTATTAATATTAAAAAATTAAAGCCAAAGTACACAATGTCTTAAGACACATCATAAATGTCACAAGGGTCACAATCATAATGCCAAGGAATGTAGAGGTAGGAGAAATACCATGGGGTCAGAAGAGATTGACTTCAGCTAGATATTGATTGATGATGGATTTAGAGGAGAGCAGAGGGCAATTTAGGTAAGGGCATGATCTTAGGAAAATATAGAGCTATACTGAAGAATTTCTATAGGGGAGTGGTGGGAGAAAAGTTTAGAAAGTTGAGCTGGAGCCAGATTATAAAACCTTGATATCAGCCTTAGAAGCCTGAGCTTCATTCCGAGTAACAATGGTTCTGGGATTCCAGTGTACTATAGATCACCTGTGGGGAGACTGGTGATTAGACGGATTTTAACTGCTAAGATTCTGATTTACTATGTTTGGCATGTTCCAGGAAAATTGCATCTTAATAGGCTCCCCAGGGGACTCTGGTACACTGACACACTTTGAGACACTGTACCCTAGGACAAAAGATTAAGAATCCTTACTATTAGCTATTGAAAATACTCCAGTTCTCAATAAGCTCTGAAAAAAACCAACTGCTAGGCCCAGAAGTCTTTCCTTAGTCTTTGTGTTATCCAATTTTTCTCTAGTATGTGGCACTGACTTTGTCACTGTTTACATTTTGAAAGTATCTTTGCTTAACAATGCACTTTTCTGGTTCTCTCTGCCTCTCTGTTATCTCTGTAGTCTCCTCTGGCCTCTTATATTTTGTCCTTTCTTTAGATGTTATTTTTCAAGATTCTGACATTAGTTCTCTACAGTTCTTCTTGAGTGATTTCATACTTCTTGAGGAGTATGGAGAGCCTTGATGCCAACCTCCAGAAGATTAGACTTTGTTCTGTAGATAAAGAGACGCTATAAAAGTTTCTAAGCAGAAAAATGCTATAGAGAAAGACATGCTGTAGAAACATAACCTTGGAGATGATCTACAGAACAGGTTTAGAGATAAGAGAAATAGGAGACAGGAAGAATAATTAGGAGACTATCAAAATGTTTAAAGTCATCACCAAAGTGTGGCTTCAGAATGAATATGTTACTTCTCTAGTAGTTCTCCCCTTTCAGAAACTAGTCTTATTTCAATAAATTATATGTCAGATATTTCTAAATACATTGGGGTATCATCATGTGTGGGTTTTTTTGCTATATATTCAGCTATAACATAAATCAGGTTCTCTGCAATGTTAATCACATAGTAAAAATCTGACATGACTTTGTTCTCTTAAAACATCAATGTGAGTTCTTATTCTCTAAAACAAGTGGCATGGAAGGAGTCTATAATATTTGATTTTGATATATAATAAATTGAGTTCTTTCACTATAGAGTCAACAAATTATCATTAGTACAGATATTATTCATAAATGGTATGCCTTCTTTAATGACTTGAATTAATAAAGGAATGGTAAAAGTATATTTGATTTTACTTTATATAAGTATATTCAAGATATTAAAACCATATACTTTTTTTTATATTTCAAAATATTAAAGGAGCACAAATGTTTTTGTTACGTGGATACCTTTAATAATGCTTAAGTTGGGGCTTTTAGTGTGCCCATCACCTGAAGAGTGTTCACTGTACCAAATAGATAGGTTTTTATCTACCCTCCACTACCCTTATTGTGATTTTTTTTTGTTGTTTGGAGACAGAATCTCACTGTGTTGCCTGGGCTAGAGTGCCCTGACATCAGCCTAGCTCACAGCAACCTCAAACTCCTGGGCTCAAGCAATCCTTCTGCCTCAGCCTCCTAAGTAGCTGGTACTACAGACATGTGCCACCACGCCCAGCTAATTTTTTTCTATGTATTTTTAGTTGGTCAATTAATTTCTTTCTATTTTTAGTAGGGACGGGGTCTCGCTGTTGCTCAGGCCGTTGAGGGATCCTCCCGCCTGGGCCTCCCAGAGTGCTAGGATTACAGGTGTGAGCCACCACACCCGGCCTCCCAGTGTGTTTTATACAGAGTATTTTCTATACTTGAATCCAGGAGGTTTCTAAATTGACAGATAAAATAGTACCTTATTTAGATATTCTATTTGAAACATTCTAGACTCTTATAAAATCAGAAGCAGAAGGCACCTAAATTAGGTGCAAACCTGCCTGCACTTAATTTATAGTAAATAAACCAATTTATTGGGGCCGGGAGTGGTGGCTCACACCTGTAATCCCAGCACTCTGGGAGGCCAAAGTGGGAGGATCACTTGGGGTCAGGAGTTCAAGACCAGCCTGAGCAAGAGTGAGACCCACCCCCATCTCTACTAAAATAGTAAAAAATTAGCCAGTTGCACACCTGTAGCCCCAGCTACTCAGGAAGCTGAGGTGGGGGGATCACTTGAGCCCAGGAGTTTGAGGTTGCTGTGAGGTAGGCTGACACCACAGCACTGTAGCCCAGGTGACAAAGTGAGTCTCTGTCTCAAAAAACAAAACAAATAAATAAACAAACCAATTTATTGGCTATTCTTTCTCAAGTGATCCATACTAAGAGATGCTAAGCTTTTATCAAGATCAATTTTTATTTTAACAACTCTCACAAGAGAGTCAATTTCTAAAAAGATGGAAATTATTCCTTCCCATCATATGACCTTGGGAAAATTATTTAAACATTGTCTTTCCATAACACTATCATCATTATATATACATATATATAGTGAAGATAAAATATCTATTGAAGTTTCTTAGAGCACTTTGGGCCAAAAGAGGTACAGCAAGCTAAGATACAGTTATTTTCATATCCACTATTTGTCTTGCCTTTTCCCTTGTTGTAGCCTCCCTGGAAATTAAGCAAAGTTGATCATCACCTTCTGCTTAATAACTATTCATGTACTTGAAATTGCTATTCTCCATAAGTACCTCAAGCAAATGTTTTAAGGACGATTGCTTGAACTATAAAACAGCAACCTAGGCTTATGAGTCAGCATTTCACTTAGACATAAAATCAGAATGATTTAAAATAGGTAACACAATCTTTTTGAAAGTCATACACGCTTCTTTGGAGAACCTTTGAGAAAACTGGAGTTTGCAAGTTTATGAATAGTTTATTACATTTCAATAAGTGTATTGTGAATCAATAAAGCAAAAGTTAAGGACAATAAGCTCATTTCCAAGCCAGTTATTGATTCTCAAGTTCCAAAATAGAATAATACAGGAAGGGTAAAGAAAAAATAGGATTTTTTGTGATAATAAAAAATTTAAGTCTTTGGAACACAGATCTAAAGAAATTTCAAGACACAAAGGAATTTTCATCAGCTACTTAGGATGTTTATTTAATTTCTTCACCTTTTTGGTAATTAGCAATATTATTTGGTTTTCGCTCTTAAAAACACCTTTTAAAATCAGGTCAGAGGAGTTTTCAAAACTACCTCGTATTGACTCATTTATTCTTTCAACTTCTTATATATCTTCCTCTCTTGTCTTTGAAAAGTTTATCTTATTAGCTGTCTATCTTATACTATTCTTTTAGACATCTCAGGCTGCTATAACAAAATACCTTAGACTAGATAGCTTAAACAACAGAAATTTATTTTCTCATAGTTCTTGAAGCTAGAAGTTCAAGATCAATGTGTCAGCATGGTCAGTTTCTGGTGATGGCTCTTTTCCTGGCTTGCAGACAGCCACCTTCTCACTGTGTGCTCACAAGGTGGAATGGGGTGGGGTGGGGAGGGCAAACTGTCTGGTGGCTCCTTTTTTATTAGTCTTATCATGAGGGCCCCACCTTCATGACCTCATCTAACCCTAACTACCTCCCAAAGGCTCCAGCTCCACATAGCATCACACTGGGGATAAGAGCTTCAACATATAAATTTCAGGGTGAGGCACAAACAGCCAGTCCACAACATTCACTAATTCAGAAAAATTGACACTGGCTCTAAACCATCAAGCAGATAATATGAGAATGAATAAGTCAATTTGTTTTCAAACTATTCCTGGAGAAAACTTCCCTTTTTCTTCCTTACAGTAATCTAATTCAACAGGAAAGGGACTTCCTAAAAAATTTATGAACTAACACTAATTTCATGAACTGGTTTTTTAAAAACCAAAGATATGGCACACACCTGTAATTCCTGCTACTCAGTAGGCTGAGGTGTGTGTCTCACTTTCCATCTTTTTTCTTTTTTCTTTTTTTTTTTTGAGAGTCTCAAAAAGAAAAAAAAAAGATGGAAAGTGAGACACACAGTTTTTTTGGTAAAAACTGAGAAACAGAACATTAACTCATCTATATGGGTATGTTTAATAAAAACAACTTTTAATCCCCTATACCTTGTTTCTGTGTTAACTAAAGATTCCTAAAATAATGTAAAACATCTGTATGTCCTTGGAAAGTAATATAATGTACAAAACATTTCTATATTTCATTTTGATACATATTATAAAAGGAATGATGAATCACATATACTTTCATTCAAAATATGGAAAATATAAATAGTAAAATTGACAAAGTTATATATGGCTTGTGTTGGATTTTACCTAATTTTAACACAAATAGTTATTTTTATCACATACTACACAAATGAGAACATAATAAACATATTTCCCTGGATAACACAAATTTCTTCATTGTAAAATATTTAAAGTATATGTAATTTTAAAAATATAGCTAAGAACATTTCCTTAATGACTATGAAATCAATAGACAGCATTTCTCAAATTTTCAAGTGGAAGGGTAGGAGAAAGCTGGACAAAAGGTGACTGAGATGAGAGTTTAGATGACTTGGCAAGGTCACCTGATTAGCAGGTTGCAGAGTTATATAAGGGACCCAGGATTTTCTTGTCTAAAAATGCTGCAGATTAGTGTTTTCAAGATGAAGGGGAATAAAACCTTAATATAGTTCAGATCATTTAATACCATAAAACAGCTATAGAAACTAATTTTTAATTTTCATATTTCAGGCCAGGCGCGGTGGCTCACGCCTATAATCCTAGCACTCTGGGAGGCCGAGGCAGGAGGATCGCTCAAGGTCAGGAGTTCAAGACCAGCCTGAGCAAGAGCAAGACCCCATCTCTACTAAAAATAGAAAGAAATTAATTGGCCAACTAAAAATATATAGAAAAAATTAGCCGGGCATGGTGGCACGTGCCTGTAGTCCCAGCTACTCGGGAGGCTGAGGTGGAAGGATTGCTTGAGCCCAGGAGTTTGAGGTTGCTGTGA